>CAUYRT010090882.1:0-26157 GCA_963574885.1 Lepilemur ruficaudatus | reverse complement strand
ATGGTAAATTTGCGCCCTGGTTTTTGGGGTTGGTTTTAGCTTGGCTGACGCATTGGCACTCTCGCCGGGGCAACAAAGTTACACAATTTATAAAAAAAAAAAAAAAAAAAAAAAAGACTGGCAGGGTGGTAAGATGAGAGTGCCTGGGAAGAAAGACCTCGGGAGAAAACTGTGAGCCAGCCCTGCAGGTACCTGGCAGAGGTGATAGTAAAGGCAGAGAGGTATAGTCCGTTGGAGGCCACTGTGGCTGGCACATATGAGGCAAAAGAAGAGAGTGATGTGAGGTGAGGCGGAGGGACAAGCAGGAGGTGCCTGTGGAGACCTTGTGAGGAGCTGGGGTTTCCTCCTGGGCAGCAGGACCTGCTGAAAGAGTTGGCACAGAGGTGTCATGAACCCACATAGAAAGCCAGTCAGGACATTTCCTCTGCAGCAGTCCCAGGAAGATACGAAGGTGACTTGGATCAGGGTGGTGAACATGGAGAGGGAAAGGAGACAGATTCAAGATGTGTTTTGGAGGCAGAACCAAGACTTGGTGCGGGGTTCGGTGTGGAAGGAAAGAGCATAAGGAACATGTGGTTGCCTGCAGACACTTTTGGCTGGCTCACACCAGTGGTTGAGTTGGGTAAGGAGGAGCTGGCTCGCAGCTTTGTGTGGTCACCCAGCAATCACTGATGGGGCCCCTGTTCTGTCTGGGCATGTTCTAGGCACGGGGCAGGCAGAGGGAACAAGGCAGACTGAGTCCCTGCCTTCATGGGTCTGCAGCTTGTGGAGAGAGGCAGACTGAACAGGTGAGCAAGTACCTGTGGAAGAAAATTAAGGGGATGGGGATGCAGAATACTGGCAATATGCTGTTTCATAATCGGCTATCAGGAAAGGCCTAACTGACTCACTGACAGAGACCAGTAAAGAGGAGGAGAAGGGCCGGGCACAATGGCTTACGCCTGTAATCCTAGCACACTGGGAGGCCGAGGCGGGAGGATCATTTGAGCTCAGGAGTTCAAGACCAGCCTGAGCAAGAGTGAGACTCCGTCTCTACTAAAAATAAAAGAAATTAGCTGGACAACTAAAAATATATAGGAAAAAAATTAGCCGGGCATGGTGGCGCATGCCTGTAGTCCCAGCTACTCGGGAGGCAGTAGGATCGCTTGAACCCAGGAATTTCAGGTTGCTGTGAGCTAGGCTGATGCCACAGCACTGTAGCCAGGACAACAGAGTGAGACTGTGTCTCAAAAAAAAAAAAAAAGATTGGGGGAAGAACGTCTAGACAGAGGGAGCAGCAGGTGCAAAGGCCCTGAAGTGGGCAAGCTTGGAGTGTAAAGGAACAGCCAAGCATTATGGGATGGGAAGGTGAAAGGAGTAGAAATCAAAAAGGCCAGAGGGTCAGTTTTCACAGTACTTGAAGGCCTTGGTGTGTACAGTGGCCTATGTTTTTTATTCTATTTTTAAATTTTGTTGCAGTATATCTTAATTTGGTTGGGTAATAGAATCCTAGTTTCAAAATCAGTTCGCCTTAGATCTTTGAAGGTATCCTTCCATAGACGTTTAGCATCCAGTGTTGCTAAAAAGCCTGACATAAATACGATTTCTATTGCTTTGTAAGTACTTTTGGGATCCTGTCTTGGTGTTTTGAAAAAACACCAAGCACTAAGTCATGTCTGTCATTCATTCTATGAAAACAGAGACAGAGATCAGTGATTTTCCTTGGTTCTCTTTTTAAACTATGTCTTCCCTTTCATTTGCCCCATTATCTGAGAAATATATCCTCTCTTTTTAAAACCTGCAGTATTAGCCAGGTGCAATGGCTCATGCCTGTATTCCCAGCACTTTGGGAGGCCAAGGCAGGATGATTGCTTGAGGCCAGGAGTACAAGACCAGCCTGGGAAACACAGTGAGACTCTGTCTCTACAAAAAAATAGAAAAATTAGCCGGGCATGATGATATGTGCCTGTAGTCCCAGCTACTCAGGAGGCTGAGGCAGCAGGATCACTTGAGGCCAGGGATTTGAGGTTGCAGTGAGCTATGATGATGCCACTGCACTCTAGCCTAGGCAACAGAACAAGACCTTGTCTCCAAAAAAAAACAAAAAAACTGCAGTATCTTTTTTTATACTTTAAATTCTCTGTCAGATTTTTAATTTAATCTTTTATCTATTTGAGCATAGTAAGCTTATTTGTTTGATTTTAAAGTTTTATGTCTGATAGTTCTAGCATTAGGAGTCTTTGCAGATCCATTTTCCTTGCCTGTAAATGTTTCTGCTGGTTCTCATTTATATTGTCTTTTTTTTTTTTTTTTTTTGAGACAGTCTTGCTCTGTCATCCAGGCTAACATGCAATGGTGTCATCATAGCTCACTGCAGCCTGAAACTCCTGGGCTCAAGCGATCCTCCTGCCTCAGCCTCCCGAGTAGCTGGGATTACAGGCGTACCACCACACCTGGCTAATTTTTCTGTTTTTTGTAGAGATGGGGTCTTGCTCTTGCTCAGGCTGGTCTCAAACTCCTGACCTCAAGCAATCCTCCTGTCTTGGCCTCCCAGAGTGCTAGGATTACAGGCATGAGGCACCTCGCCCAGCCTCACATTGTCTTATCTCCTTATCTTCTAATTATTTGGACCATTCTGTCTGCTGGACATGATATTTGAAAACTTCTTTGTAGAAATAGTTTGAGGCCTAACGTGCTGTTTTCTTCTTCCAAAGAGCACTTCTGTTTGCCACTGCCAGCTTCTTGAGGCACCAGTATTACAGGGATGCCTTGATCCAGTCCAGGGACTGAGGTTTTCTGGGCTGCCTGGGACTCAAAGCTGGGCACTAGTTGGTGCAGGGGCTGGTTTACCTCCAGTTTACTCTTATTCTAGGTTGCATACCTTTGGAGTACCAGCACAAAGGAGGGGTGAATTAGCAGGGACCCCACTTTTCTTGGGCTCTCACCCCTGCTTTGGTACCCCTAGACTCTCAAGTCTAACAGAAGCTCTGCTTAGGCTCTTCCTCATGGATAAATCTTTCCAAAGCAAAGGCATCCCTGTCTGGATTTCTGCCTTCCCCACAGCATGGCTCAGTCTTTTGTCACTAATACAATAGTTCTCTGATGTCTGCTTCTATTTGTCCAGTTTTTTTCTGTTCTCAGTGGGGAAGGTTCTTCTGAGTTGCCTGGTCTGTTACTAGAAGGAAAAGCCTGTAATATCATCTCAGCTATCAGCTGCAAATGCTAACCAGAACATTTTTACGGTAACTGGATCCCTGAATTATCTGCTTTTTGTGGGTTTAGGCTTTGATTTGTTCATTGTTGTCTTTACTTTTGAGTATTTTCTCCTATCATCTGGGGATCCTTGATTGTCAGGTTCTAGTTAAAAATGAGGGACCATATTTGGTAGCTGGCTCAGGTTTCCTTTGCAAGCATAGAGCTGTTTCCCCAACACACCTCATCTCCAGGGCAGGCTGACAGGCCATCTGCTTAGGAGGAAGACAGGCAGGCACCTGCCTAACCAACCCCCCTCATGGCCAGGCTGTAGGGCTTCACTCTGTGACCCAGCTCCCACTCTGGCAGCCTTAGCCTGAAACACCAACCAAAGCTCACCATAGCAGTTCTCTGTCTCAGCCTGAAGGTAATTGCCCTGCACCATAGTAGTACAGACAGAAGGAGCAAATGGCCATGATTTCTTCTCCATTTACCCTTCTTCCTGCTGGTTGTTCTTGCCAACTCTTTGCAGGACACTCCACTGAGGCTTTGCCCTGGAGAACTGGTGGCTTCACTGCCACAGTCACCTGTCAGTGACTGCTTTCTACCTTCTATATACTGCCTAAAATTGCTGGTCTGTTCATAATCCCAGATATCCATGACAGATGCCTTCAGCTGCAGGTAACTGATAACTCATCTTATGGTAGATGAAATAACATTTGTTTCTCTCCTCAAAAACAAGTTTATATGGGGAAAGGTGGTAGCCTTTCTCTGTGATTCTCCTGACCTTTTCCTCATAGTCAAAAGGGGGCTGGCTTTCATGTCCAAGTTCAGGAAAGGAGAAGAGGAGGAAGCTGGTACCAGCAACATCCACCCCTGTCATCAGCAATGGAAGAGCTTCCCCATAAGCTAGCCCAGCCTCACAGGCACCATTAAACCACTCCGGCACCCCTGTTGCAAAGGAGGCTGGGAAAATTCTGCCTCTGTAAAAAAACGTAGAAGAGGTCTTAGAGCAGATGTGGACATAACCAGTCCCAGTGTCTGCTACGTCCTCTCCTGACCTTAGCACTATTTTAAATTTATTCCTTTTTTTTCCTTTTATGTTTTTTACTCTCATTTCATCTAGATATTGGGGCCAGAGGAGGTGAGTGAGCATGAGCCCTCTACTCTCTTGCTCAATTTCTTTGTGAACACTCTGATGGCGAGAATTGATCATCTAGTGAATGTGGGTCCTTGAGATAACTGGGAAAATGCAACTGTGGGTGGAGGGTGGACTTTTCAACCATCAGTGCTGACTCAGCAGCCTTCCAAAGAGGGCTTATTAGGGGAGCATCATTTCATATGTTTAAGAGCCATTTGTACTTCCTTTTCTTTGAACTATCTGTTGCAATATTTTGTTGTCATTTGTTTTTCTTACTGGCATGTAGGAACTCTTTATATACAGTCTGTGATTTGAGCTGCCAGTGCACCATGGGGACCTCAAAGATTTGGACTTTGTTCAACCTCGAGGATCTTGGTTCAGTGTATAAGGGAGGGAGACAAGAAGCAGAAGGGCACTAAACAGCTACTCTTCAGATTCCTGGGCTCTGTGTTGGCCCCTATCCCTCCAGCCAGGTCCTGCTCTTGAGAAGCCTCCCTCTGCTGAGGTCTTCAGTGTAGGACCTGTGGCACTGATCAGAGAGGTGATGAGCTATGTCCCAGACCATACAGCAGTCTACACATCCCACCCTGAAACAGTGGGGAACACCATCCTTCACTGAGAGCCCAAAGTTGAAGGAATACTTGGTGGCTGTTGGTATTGACACCAGCCTTCAGGCCAGAGGATGGGTGGTCTTGTAGCTTGCTCCTGGTAGCACAAGCAGGCAGAATGTTTGGCTTTGTTTATGGTAGTTTACTACATACCCTTTCATTTTTTTAAAATCAAGTTTTTCAGTTTTTTAATTTTAAAATTTATTTTAAATTTCTTTTGTATTGTGATGTAGACACATAGTTCAAAAGTTGAAAGGTGTAGTAGTTGTATAATATGGTTTTAGGAGGGCATTTGAGTTTTTCTGTGTGTGTATGTGTGTAATAAGTTTTGATATCAGGAAGTGTGTTATTCTTCTTAAGATTATTTTTGCCTATTCAGGGTCTTTTGAGCTTCCATATGAATTTTGACATGGATTTTTCCTTTTCTGAGAAAAACACTGTTGGGATTTTGATAGGAATTGCATTAAATCTTTAGATCATTTTGGGTAGTGTTGACATCTTGACAGCATTGAGTCTTCCGATCCATAAACATGGGATGTCTTTTCACTTACTATGTCTTGCTGAGATGCTCAATTAGGGCCACACTGTGTATATATGCCCATGGCTTCCTTGAATAAAGAAAATAATATGCAAAAACCTTGAGTGCATGACTCTGTAGTTGACAAATAGTCAACCCTTTTAACATCTCTTCATTTACAGTACATCAAATTATGCAATATCTGAGCCGTTTTCCCTATTAAACCATTTTGTCATTATGCACCTTTTAGAAAATGTTTTAGGAGATTGGCACACATTGTAGATATGCTGATTTCTTTCAGCAGCATTTTGTATTATCAGTGTTCTGGTCTTTCGCATTCTTGTTTAAATTTATTCCCAAGTGTTTAATTTTTTTGATACTATGTGACTGAAATTGCTTTTTATTTCCCTTTTTGGATTGTTGGTGTATATAAATGCAACTGATTTTTGTGTGTTGATTTTGTATCCTCAAAATTTGCTGAATTCATTTATTAGCTATAACAGGTATTTTTGTGGAATCTGTAGAGTTTTCTATCTATAAGATCATGTCATCTGTGAACAGAGATCATTTTACTTCTTCCTTCCTAATTTGAATGCTTTTTGTTTCTTTTTCTTGACTAATTGCTGTGGCTAGGACTTCTAATACTATCTATATTATTAATAAGTAAAAGTGGCAAAAGCAGGCATCCTTGTCTTGTTCCTGATTTTAGAAGAAAAGGTTGTAGCTTCATCATTGAATATGATGTTAGCTGTGGACTTTTCATATGGCCTTTATTGTGTTGAAGTAGTTTTCTTCTATTCCTAGTTTGTTGAGTGATTTTGTCATGAAAGGATGTTGAATTTTCTCAAATGCTTTTTCTACATTGAGATGATCATGTGAGGTTTTTTTCTTTCATTCTGTTAATGTGATCTATTATTAATACATTGATTTTTATGTTAAACCATCCTTGCATTCCAGGAATAAGTCCCACTTGGTCATGGTGTATAGTGCTTTTAATGTGCTTTTGAATTCTTTTTGCCAATATTTTGTTGAAGATTTTTGCATCAGTGTTCACAAGGGATATTGGTCTATAGTTTTCTTGTAGTATCTTTGTCTGGCTTTGGTATTAAGGTAATGCTGGCTTGATAGAAAGAACTAGGAAGGGTTTTCACCTCTTCAGGTTTTTAGTAGAGCATGTGGAGTATTGCTGTCAGTTCTTCTTTAAATGTTTCGTACAATACACCAGAGAAGCCATTTCTAGGCTTTTCTTTGTGGGAGGTTTTTGTGTACTGATTCAGTTTTCTTGCCAGTTAGAGATCTGTTCAAACTTTTTATTTCTTAATGATTCAGTTTTGGTAGGTTGTGTGTTTCCATTTCACCTAGGTGTCAAATTTGACATATAATTGTTCATAGTATTCTCTTATTTATAATCCTTTTGTTTTTTTGTGGCATTGGTTGTAACATTCCCTGTTTTATTTTTTTTTTCTTCTTCTTCTTCTTACACTGTACATAACACTATCCCTGTTTTATTTCTGATTTTGATTATTGGTGCCTTCTCTCTTTTTTTCTTAGTCTAGCTAAAAGTTTGTCAATTTTGTTGATCTTTTCAAACAACCAACCCTTGGTTTTGTTGATTGCCTCTATTGTTTTTCTATTTTTTTGTCTGTTTGTTTATTGCTGCATTAATTTTTATTGCTTCTTTCCTCCTGCAAGCTTTGAGTTAGTTCATTTTTTTCTAGTTCCTTAAGGTATAAAGTTAGTCTATTGAGTTGAGATCTTTCTTTTCTAATGTAAATATTTATAGCTATGAACTTTTCTCTTAGCACCACTTTCACTGCATCCCATAAGTTTTGGTATGTTGTATTTTCATTTGTCTCAATATATTTTCTGATTTCCCTTGTGATTTCTTTGACTCATTGGTTGTTTAACAGTGTTCTTTAATTTCCATAATGTTGTATTTTCCAGTTTTCCTTCTGCTGTGGATTTCTAGTTTCATTTCATTGTGATTAGAAAAGATAGTTTATACAATTTCAGTCTTTTTAAATGTATTAAGACTTACTTTGTGGCCTGACATATAGTCCATCCTGCATAATGTATTATGTGCACTTGAGAAGAATATAGTTTGTTTAGTGGAGTGTTCTCTATGTGTTTATTAGATCCATTTGCCCCCAAGTGCTGTTCAGATCCACCATTTCCTTATTGATCATCTCTCTGGTTCTATCCATTATTGAAAGTAGGATATTGAAGTCTCCTACTATTATAGAGCTGTTTCTCCTTTTAATTCTGACAGTATTTGCTTTATATATTTAGGAGCTCTGATGTTTGGCACATATATATTTATAATTACTATATCTTTTTAAATTGATTCTTTTATCATTAATTATGATTATCAGTGTCCTCCTTTGTCTCTTGTAGTAGTTCTTGATGTAACAATCTTGTAACAGCCTATTTTATTTGATAATAGTACAGCCATTCCTGCTCTCTTTTGGTTATTATTTGCATGGAATAACTAGGGTCTCATTCTGTTGCCTAGGCTAGAGTGCAGTGGCATTATCATAGCTCACTGCAACCTCAAACTCTTGGGCTTAAACAATCCTCCTTGCTCAGCCTCCCAAGTAGTTGAGACGTTAGATGTATGCCACTCCATCCAGCTAATTTTTTTTTACTTTTTGGAGAAACATAGTCTTGCTATTGCCCAGGCTGGCCTCAAGCAATCCTCCTGCCTCAGCCTCCCAAAGTGCTAAGATTACAGGCTTAAGCCACCACACCTGGCTGCATGGAATGTCTTTTTCCATCATTTCACTTTCAACCTATCTGTATCCTTAGATATAAAGTGAGTCCCTTGTAGACAGCATATAATTGAATCCTTTTTTGAAATTTATTCTACAAATCTATTAATTTAGGAGATTAATCTATTTACATTTAAAGTAGTTGCTTCCCGGTAAAGACTTAATGTTGCCATTTTTAGTTTATTTTCTATATATTTTATGGCTTTTTTGTACTTCATTTCCTCTGTTGCTATCTTTGTGTTTAATTTTTTTTTTTTTTTTTGGAGACAGAGTCTCACTCTGTTGCCCGGGCTGTAGAGTGCCGTGGCATCAGCCTAGCTCACAGCAACCTCAAACTCCTGGGCTCTAGTGATCCTTCTGCCTCAGCCTCCCAAGTAGCTGGGACTACAGGCATGCGCCACCATGCCCGGCTAATTTTTTACATATATTTTTAGTTGGCCAATTAATTTCTTTCTATTTATAGTAGAGACAGGGTCTCGCTCTTGCTCAGGCTGGTCTCGAACTCCCGACCTTGAGCTATCCACCCACCTCGGCCTCCCAGAGTGCTAGGATTACAGGCGTGACCCACTGCGCCCGGCCCTGTGTTTAATTTTTTAGTGACATGTTTTGATTCCCTTCTCATTTCCTTTTGTTTATATTCTATAGATATTTTATATGAAGTTACCATTGCGATGACATAAAGCATTCTAAAGTTACAACAATCTGTTTTAAACTGATAATAATATAATTTCCACTGCATACAACTTTTTTATAGTTTCACCTCACCCATTTTAGGTTATCAATGTCATAAATTATATTTTTTTATATTGTGTACCCATTAAGAGATTTATTATTTTTATGCTTTTCTCTTTTAAATCTTATAAAATAAAAACTGGAGTTACCAACCAAAATTGCAGTAATATTATTGTTGTTATATTTGTCCATCTATTAACCTTTACTGTTCTGTTGGGCATTCTTTTGTTTCCATTTAACATTTCATGTAGAACTGATCTAGTAGTAATGAACTCCTTCAAGTTTTGCTTATCTGGAAATGTCTTAATTTCTCCCTTGTTTTTGAAGGACCATTTTACTAGATATAGTATTCTTGGTGGTTGGTATTTTTCTTTTAGTGCTCTAAATATGTCATCCCACTGTAATGGGGTAATAATAATGGGTTGTAATCCCAATGTAATGGGCTGAAATGGTAATCCTATTGACTATGTGTTTTATTTGATGAGTCACTTTTCTCTGGCTACTTTCAAGATTTTCTCTTTCTCTTTTATTTTCCAAAGTTTGATTACAGTGTATCTCAGTGTGGGTTCCTTTGGTTTTTCCTATTTGGAGTTCACTAAGGTTCTTGTATTTGTAGATCCATGTCTTTCCTCAAATTTTTAAAACTTTCAGCCTTTATTTCTGTTTTTTATTTTGTTTAGAATTTTTAGAGATAGGGTCTTGGAACATCTTTAAGGCTGGAGTACAGTGGTGCAATCATACCTCATTGCAACCTCAAACCCCTGGGCTTAAACAACCCTCCTGCCTCAGCCTCCCAAGAAGCTGAGACTACAAGCACACTCTACCATGCCTGGCTAATGTATTTATTTATTTGTAGAGACAGGGTCTCGCTGTGTGGCCTAGGCTAGTTGCAAATTCATGACCTCAATCCTCCCACCCCAGCCTCCCAAAGTGCTAGGATTATAGTCATGAGCCAGCCCATTATTTCTTCAAATAAGGTCTCTGCTCCTTTTTTACTTTCTTATCCTTCTGGAACTCCCCTAGTGTGTACATTTGTCTGATGGTGTTTGATAAGTCCCTTAGGCTCTGTTTACTTTTCTTCATTCTGTTTTCTTTTTGCTCCTCAGACTCAAATTAATTTCAAATGACCTATCTTGAAATTTGCTAATTCTTCTTTTTGCCTGTTCAAGTCTGTTAAACCCCTCTAGTGAATTTTCAGTTCAATTATTGTGTTTTTCAACTTCAGAATTTCTGTTTAGCTCTCTTTTATAATTTCTCTCTTTTTGTTGATATTCTCATTTTGTTCATACATAGTTTTCCTGGTTTTGTTTAGTTGTCTTTGTTCTCCTTGAGCATATTTAAGACATTTATTTTAAAGTCTTACATTATATAAGTCCCAGACCTGTGTTTCTTTAGGATCAGTTTCTGGAGATTTATTTTACTCCTTTGAATGAGCCATATTTTCCTATTTCTTTGTATGCCTTTTGATCTTGTTTTAAATATTGGGTGCTGGAGACTATTGTCCCAGTTTTCATGGGCTGGTTCCATGCAGGGGAAAACCTTCACTAATCAGCTGGCATGAAGGCTCAGGGTCTTCTCAGGCCATTTTTGTGGATGCGTCTTTCCTAGGCCTGTGCGTGTGCCTTTTTTCCAGTTTCCCCATATACATAGCTACTTTTATTTATTTGTTTGTTTATTGGGTTTATCAAGAGACAGGCTCTTGCTATGTTGCTCAGGCTGGCCTCAAAACTCCGGGCAGAGCTCAAGTGATCCTCCCACCTCAGCCTCCCAAGTAGCTGAGATTACAGTTTAGCCACCATGTCAGGCTAAGCTACTTTAAAATGTCTTAAATTCCCTAAAATGCCTGTTTAATTTAACAGTTTTGGATGTTCTGTTGTCTTCTGGTCACATTCTTTTGCCCCCAGGCACCCATGAGTCTGCAGTTTCTCCACAGATCTCACATGTCACTATGTCTGCCGCTGCCTACAGTAGCCTCCATCTTGATGTCCAAACTATGCCACTGTCCCATCAGAACTCCGAGTTGAGTGACACAGAAGCCAGTTCCTTGGGCAGCAGTCTAAAAAGCCAGAATATTACAAGCAAGTTTCACTCTTTTCCTTCCATCTCAAGGTAGTAACCAGGAATTGAGTAGCCTCCCCCAACAGTGCCACACTGCCCCAAGAAGGAGGGCAAGGGGCAAGGATGAGCAAAACATCATAAAATTCCTACCGTCTCAAGTGTGGCTTTGTTTTGGTTAGCATTTGCTTGACTGTGAAACTTCTTAACTGGTTTGTAAATTTCCTACAAAGGTATCTTGGTCTGTATGTTGCTTATTTGGTGTTTCTGTGGGGAAACGAGGTCCTAGAATTTATTAGTCTACTGCCACTCGCTATCCTCTATCTTTTTACTTTTAACCAAATTATATATATAATTTACCTATATTATATATTGTTTACATTTAGTATACTGTTATATGTAAAGTGGGTTTCTTGTAGGCAGCATATAATTGGTTATTGATTTTTTAATCTAATCTGATAATCTATGCCTTTTAAAGATTTATACATTTCATGATTATTGATATGTTTGGGTTTTAATCTATCATTTTCTCTATTGTCTTTTTTTCTCTGCCTTATTTTGAATGAATTCATTATTTTCTATCATTTTATCCATTTGGTAGTTTATTAGCTTTAATTATTTTTGTCTGGGGATTGTGTGTGTGTGTGTATGTATGTGTGAGTTTTATTTTTGTTTCTGGTTTTGGTAGTTGCTTTAGGACTTATAGTATATGCCTTTATTTATCATATTCTTCTTTCAGATGATACGATACCACATTACATATTGTGTTAAAATTTTTTAATGGTAAACTTTCATATTACCCCTCCTGACCTTCATGATACTGTTGTCATACTGTTTACTTCTGCATGTGTTATAAATCACAAACTATATTTTTCTTATTTTGCTTAGTAAAAAAGGAGAACTTTTGGACATTTAGATTCTTTTTTTTTTTAAACTGCTTGCAAAACCATTTTTTAAAAATTTTTACATACATGTTATTGATGTTAATGCTACATTTTATGGACACAGGTTTTTAAACTGGAATATATCTAACTAGTTTATGCTTTATAGGACTCTTTTTAGTTATTTTCCAGTTGTCAAGCCTGTATGAACAGGCAAATTTGTGGCTTTCGTGAGTATTTTGCTGATATTTAAAAAATCCTAAGTAATAGTGTGGATGTGGATTTCTCAAAAGAAAAGAAAGATATATGCCATTCGGAAGTTTCTCCTGTGAGATGTGGATTTAAAATGCATATAACTTTTGGGTACTTTTGTCCTTTTTGCCTGTGATTACTTATATTTAAGCCCCTTCTTATGTTTGAATAAAAGGACTAAAAGGGCCCAAGTAGAAACCAATGCCACATTTCAAATGGGAAATTTGAGTAAAGTTGAATAAAAGGACTATTTACAAAGGAGTTAATAGGCTATAGGCAAACCACAAGGGGTAGGACTAACGCCTCCCAAAAACAGTAACAATTCACTACAACTCCTAAGACAGAAAGAGCCAGAGGAGACAGTGGTTACAGAAACTTGAGTCAGAGAAAGAAGGCCACTTGAAAAGGGCTGTGATCTCTTATTGATATCTTCTGTGACCTTCCATCCCCTTCAACCCAGCATGGAAGCATCCAGAAGAACACATACCCCAATTTCCCTCTGCTACCTCCTTCTGATCTGCTGGTATTTACAGCCCTATTAGATCTCTGTTGTACCACATAGTTTACTTATTTACATTGTTCATTGTCTTTATCCCCCCATTAAAATGTCAGTTCTATGAGGATAAGAATCTTTATCTGCTGTGTTCTCTGCTACATGTTGAGCACATACGTAGTACACACATTTATGGTAGATGAATGAATAAAAGATGATTAGAATTATATCCATTTTAACCATCAGACATTAGGACATTGAATAGAAGAGAAAAATGGAATCTCGATTTTGAGTTTGAAGAGATATTCAAAAAAAAATTTTTTTAATTTCAGGATATTATGAGGGTTACAAATATTTTGGTTACATTTTATGTCTTTGCATCACCCAAGCGAGAGTTAGAGGCATACCCTTCCCCTCTACGATGCTCACTGTGTCTTTTAGTTGTGAGTTTACCACCCCCAACCCCCTAATCCCTAGAGAATATTACTACCTTGTGAGCACCATAGTGTTAATCAGTCAGTACCAATTTGATGGCGAGTACATGTGGAGCCCATTCTTCCGATCTTGTGTTGCCTCACTTTGGATAATGGGCTTAAGCTCAATCCACGATAATATAAGTGGAGCTATCTCACTGTCGTTTCTTAAAATTGAGTAATGTTCCATTGTAAACATACACCAAATTTTAATAATCCACTCATGAGTTGACAGGCACTTGGGTTGTTTCCACGTCCTTGCAATAGTGAATTGTGCCGCCATAAACATTCGAGTGCAGAGGTCTTTGTTGTAGAATGTCTTATGCTCTTTTGGGTAGATGCCTAATAGTGCTATTGCTGGATCAAATGATATTTCTATTTTTAGCTGTTTGAGGTATGTCCAAATTCTTTTCCACAGAGGTTGCACTAATTTGCAGTCCCACCAGCAGTGTAAGAGTGTTCCTGTCTCTCCACATCTTCACCAGCATTTGTCATTTTCGGATTTTTTGATAGAGGCCAGTCTCACTGGGGTTCGGTGATATCTCATTGTGGTTTTGATTTGCATTTCTCTAATGATTAGAGATATTGAGCCTTTTTTTTTTATATGTTTGTTGGCCATTATTCTGTCTTCTTTGGAAACGTTTCTGTTCGTTTCCTTTGCCCATTTGTTGATGGGGTTGTTTGATTTTTTCTTGTTAATTCTTTTGAGTTCTAAGTAGATTCTTGTTATCAGACCTTTATCAGATTTGTAGAGAGTAATATTTTCTCCCATTCTGTAGGCTGTCTATTTGCTCTAGTGATAGTTTCCTTGACTGTGCAAAAGCTTTTTAATTTGATCAGATCCCATTTATTTATTTTTGTTGCTGCGGTGATTGCTTTGGGGGTCTTCTTCAAAAATTCTTTGCTTAGGCTGATGTCTGAAAGGGTCTTTCCAACATCTTCTTCTAGAATTCTTAAGGTTTCATGCCTTAAGTTTAAGTCTGTTATCCATCTTGAATTGATTTTTGTGAGAGGTGAGAGGTAGGGATCCAGTTTCATTCTTCTGCATGTAGCTATCCAGTTTTCCCAGCACCATTTATTGAAAAGACATTCTTTTCCCTGGTGTATATTTTTGTCTACTTTGTCAAAGATTAGATGACAATATGCGGATGGCTTCATCTCTGGATTCTCAGTCCTGTTCCAAAGGTCTATGTCTCTGTTCTTGTGCCAATACCATACTATTTTAGTTACTATGGCCTTGTAGTACAGCTTGAAGTCTGGTAGACTGATACCTCCCAGTTTGTTCTTTTTACTTAACATTGCTTTGACTATACGAGGTCTTCTCTGGTTCCCTACAAAGCATAAAATTATTTTTTCTAGATCTGTAAAGAATGATGATGATAGTTTTGGTAGGGATTGCATTAATTCTGTAGATCACTTTAGGTAGTATGGACATTTTAATGATACTGATTCTACCAATCCATGAGCAAGGTAGATTTTTCCATCTGTTTACATCTTCTACAGTTTATTTTCTTAGTGTTTCATAGTTCTCCCTGTATGTGTCTCTAACATCTTTTGTTAAATATATTCCAGATATTTAATTTTCTTTGAGGCTATTGTAAAAGGTATTGTAAAAGGTTTTTTATTTGAATTTCGGCTTGACTGTTATTGGTGTATATGAATGCCTCTGATTTGTGTGTATTGATTTTGTATCCTGAGACTTTACTGAATTCATTTATCAATTCTAGGAGTCTCTTGAATGAATCCTTGGGGTTTTCTAGATACAATATCATATCTTCAGCAAAGAGCAAGAGTTTGATCTCATCTGCCCCCATTTGGATGCCCTTAATAACCCACTCTTGTCTAATTGCTCTAGCAAGGACTTCCAGCACTACGTTGAATAGAAGTGGAGATAATGGGCAACCTTGTCTAGTTCTGGTTCTAAGTTGGAATGGTTTCAATTTTTCCCCATTCAGAATGATATTGGCTGTGGCTTTGTCATGAATGGACTTGACAATTTTAAGGTATGAGCCGTTGATGCCTATCTTTTTTTAAGAGTTTTTATCATAAAGGTGTGTTGGACTTTGTCAGATGCTTTTTCTGCATCTATTGAGAGAATCATATGGTGTTTGTACTTGCTTTTATCTATGAGGTGAATTGCATTTATAGATTTGCATGTGTTGAACCAGCCTTGCACCCCTGGAATAAAGCCCACCTGGTCATGGTGAATTATTTTTTTGATGTGCTGCTGAATTGCTAAAATTTTGTTGAGAATGTTTGCATCTACATTCATGAGGGATATTGGTCTGTAGTTTTCTTTTTGTTGTGTCCTTTCCTGTCTTTGATATCAAGGTAATATTGGCTTTGTAGAATGAGTTAGGAAGGATACCATTTTTCTCAATGTTGTGGAATAATTTCCATAGTATAGGTATGAGTTCTTCTTTGTATGTTTGGTAAAACTCTGAAGTGTAGCCATCTGATGTGAGACTTTTCCATTTTGGGAGGTTTTTAATTGCTGCTCCAATTTCTGACCTTGAGATTGGTCTATTCAGAAATTCCATTACCTCCTGGGTGAACTTAGGGAGGTTGTATGTTTCCAGGAATTTTCCATTTCTTCCTCCTCATTATGTAGTTTTTGGGCATATAGGTTTTTTATAGTAATCAGAAATAATGTTTTATATTTCTGTGGTGTTTGTTGTGACCTCTCCTTTTTCATTTCTAATTGATTTTATTAGAGCCCTTTCCCTTTGAATTATTGTCAGTCTAGCAAGAGGGCTGTCAATTTTGTTTATCTTTTCAAAAAAACCAGCTTTTGATTTCATTGATCTTCCGTATAATTTTCTTGTTCTCAAATTCATTTAGTTCTGCTTTGATCTTAGTTATTTCTTTTCTTCTTCTAGGATTGGAATTGGTTTGCTCTTCCTTTTCCAATTCCTTGAGACTGTTTATTAGATTGTTGATTTCTAAGCTTTCTGGTTTTGGGATGGGAGCATTTATTGGTATTAGTTTTCCTCTCAGGTATGCTTTTGCTGTATCTCACAGGTTTTCTTTTTTTTTTTTTTTTTTATCTCACAGGTTTTGATAACTTGTTTCTCTGTTATCAGTTAGTTTGAAGAAACTCTTTATTTCCCCTCTGTATTTCCTCCTTGACTCAATAGTTATTCAATAATAGATTGTTTTATTTCCATGACTTTGTGAGGTGGTATTTCTGTTGGAATTGAGCTCCAATTTTATACCACTATGGTCAGAGAAGGTACATGGTATAATTTCTATTTCTTTGAATTTGTTGAGGTCTGATTTGTGGCCTAGTATGTGACCAATTTTGGAGAAAGTTCCATGGGCTGATGAAAAGAATGTATCTTCAGCTTTATTTGGTTGGAATGTTCTGTAGAGATCTGCCAGACCCTTTTGTTCTAGAGCTCTGTTTAAGTCCATTATTTCTTTGCTTATTTTCTCTTTGGAAGATCTGTCCAGTTCATTCAGTAGGGTGTTGAAGTCCCCTGCTACCATGGTGTTATTGTTTGTCATGCTATTTAGATCAGACAAGGTTTGCTTTATGTAACTGGGTGCTCCTGCATTGGGTGCATAAATATTAAGAATTGTTAATTCTTCATGTTGGATCTTCCCTTTAACCATTAGATAGTGGCCATCTTTGTCCTTTTTTACTTTTGCTATTTTAAAGCTTATGTTATCTGAAAATAGTATAGCTACTCCTGCTTTCTTTTGATTTCCATTTGCCTGAATGATTGTTTTCCAACTCTTGACCGTTAGCCTGAAGGCATCTTTGTGGGCTAGATGCATTTCCTGTAGACAGCAGATACTAGGCTTGTGGATTTTTATCCACTCTGCCAGTCTGTATCTCTTCAGAGGACAGTTTAAGCCATTCACATTTATTGAGAGGATTGAAATTTGAGGTAGATTTCTATTCATATTGTTGGGTGAAATCCTGTTGTTTAGTTTTACTCCTTGAGCCATCATGAAGTCCAGGTTCTAGCCTTTAACTCTTAAATGATTTTGCTTTGAAGAGTGTCTGTTGTGCTGTTCAATGTGTAATGCAGGTCTGAGTACTTCCTGTAGGGCAGGTCTGGTCTTTGCAAATTCCGTCAGTGATTGCTTGTCTGGGAAGGACTTTATTTCTCCCTCATAGATGAAACTTAATTTTGCTGGATAAAGAATTCTAGGTTGGGCATTATTCTGTTTTAGAAGATTAAGGATAGGCACCCAATCCCTTCTGGCTTGTAAAGTTTCAGTTGAGAAATCCGCAGTTAGTCTGATAGGCTTTCCTTCATAGTTTATTTGTTGCTTTTGTCTCACTGTTCAGAGAATTGCTGCTTTCATGTTTTCTTTGGTCAGCCTAATAACTATGTGACGTGGTGATTGCCTTTTCACATTGAGTCTCCCAGGAGTTCTGTGTGCTTCTTGAATCTGGATATCAAGATTTCTGGCCAGGCCAGGCATATTTTCCTCCAGTATTCCATGACATAATTTTCCAGCCCTTGTGGATTTTCTTCTTCTCCCTCTTGGATGCTAATGATTCTTATATTTGGCTTCCTTACACAATCCCACATTTCTTGTATGTTTTGGTCTTGTCTCTTGTTTCTGTGTTCTTTTTCTTCATCTGAACTGTTTAGCACATAGGCATTATCTTAAAGCTCTGAGATTCTTTCCTCTGTATGATCCATTCTATTCTTGAGGCTTTCCAAGAACAAGAAACTGTATTTTGAAGTTCCTTGAATACCTCCTTCATTGCCAAAATTTCTGTTTGGTTTTTCTGTAGTATTTCAATTTCATTAGAGAATTCTTCATTTATTTCCTGAATTGTTCTTATGGTTTCTTTATGTTGGGATTCTATTTTCTCTTCAATTCCATTGAGTTTTCTTACAATCCATATTCGGAATTCTTCCTCTGTCAGTTTAATCATATCGTGTAAGTTGGTATCAGTTGATGGAGATCAAATATTTTCTTTTAGAGGTGACTTTTCTCTCTGATCTTTCATGTTTCCTGTGTTCTTGCGCTTATTCTCATCAGGCTACTTTGTCAAGGACTGGGGGTGCTGGGATTGGTTTATGGACTTAATTCTGGGACTCCAAAGGGAGTCCCAGAATTGGCAGAGCTGGGGAGATGTGCTCTGGTCCTGTATTGTCTTAGAGGTGTTTTAGTCTGTTCAGTTATCTCTGACCTGTTGTCTTCACCTTCTGCTTATGGAGATAAGTGAGTTTGGATCCCCTGCTTAGACTCCCAAGAGTTGGATCACTCTTGTGTGTGTGACTCCGCTACCAACCACTAGTTTGAGGTGGAAGGCACTGTATTGGACTATGAGGTTACCCTCTCTTTTGTTGCTTGTAGTTTACGTGGAGGAGTCAGTTATCAAGGTATTCCAATACCTTTGTATTGAGCTCTAAACCCCCAAATGGGATATACAGGTGCCTCAGTCTTTGGGGAGCGTCATGCTACTCCCAAGGGTTACTTGAGCCCTGTAACCACCTTAAGTCAGGTGAGAAGAGCAACAGGTTATCAGTGTGCCTAAGACAGTATACTTCAGAGGTTGCTTGATCTGCAGCTAGGGGAGAGCTGCTAATATGTTATTCAGGGCTCTTTCGCCACTCTTGCGGAGCAGCTCCTGATTTGAGGGGAGGGCTTCAATTGGTGCAACTGCTAAGGACTCTGGTCAAGATTTTTCTTCCCAGACCACAAGCCCCTAAGCTGGCAACAGCCTGGGTGCCAAGGGCAAGCCCTTGTGTTATGATCTTATCAGATGATCAAAACCAACCCGCTTCACCAAGTCAGCAATCTGTCCCCTTTGGTTTAGTTCCAGGGTCCCACAGATTCAAGCTAGTCACACAGGGAAAGCGACTTTTCTCCTTTCTCCCTGCCTTCAAGGGCTGAGTTTGTCCTGGCAGGCTGGGGGAGGGGACATCAGCTGAGACTGCCACAAGTCCCAGCCTGGAAAATGTCTTTTCTCCTTTCTCACCTCCTCCAAGGGCGGGGACTGCTCTGCCAGAGGGGAAGATAACCCCCAGGACTGGGGGAAGGGCACTTCCTGGGGCCACCAGACGTCTCAGCCCAGGAAGTGGCTACTCTCATTACTCCACCCCTCCAAGGGCAGGGTTTGTCTACTTGGTATGCAGTACACACCTCAGGACTACTGGAGAAGCCCTGCCCAAGGCCACTGAGGGTCCCAGACCAAAAGGCGGCCTGCCTCACTACTCCGCCCCTCCAGAGGCGGGGTCAATCCCTTCTGCATGAAATACCAGTGGCCTGGTTGTAGCCAAGAGCCGTCTGCCACCGCGGCAGGTCTCAGCCCGGATACTGGCCTCCCTCGTATCCCTCGCCACTCTGCCCTTCCAAGGGTGGGGTCTGTCCCTTTGGTAGGTGGCACCAGGGACCAAGTCGCAGCAAAGAGGTGACCACGGGTCTCGGCTGGGAAAGCAGCCTCCTTCGCTACTACACCCTTTCAGGGGTGGGATCTGTCCCTTTGGTGCAAAGCACCTGGGCGGCCACGTCGCAGGAAAGTGGCAGTGGTGATGCCATTGTGGATCATAGCTCGAAAAGCAGCCTGCTTCACTACTGCACCCTTTCAGGGGTGGGATCTGTCCCTTTGGTGCAAAGCAGCCCAGTAGCAGAGACTAAGCAGAGGGGTAGTGTCGATCATGCCACAGGTCTGGGCTCACAAAGTGACCTCTTTCACTACTCTGCCCTTGCAGGGGCAGAGTCTATCCCTTTGACGTGAAGCACGCCAGTGGATGAGTCGCAGGAAAGTAGGGGTGGTGGTGCTGCCCTGGGTCACAGCTCAAAAAGCAGCCTCCTTTGCTACTCTGCCTTTCTAAGGGTGGGGTCTGTCATTTTGGTGTGAAACTCAGCAGCTGCGTGGGACGGGGGGGCCCCCCGAGACCACCTGGCGACTCAGCCAAGAAAGTGACCTCTCTCCCTTTTCTGCCCCTTGAAAGCCGGAGTTTGAGCCACCAACATGAAAAGGCCAGCAGCAGGGTTGGGAGAGAAAGCGGCTTCTCTCGTTACTCCCCTCCTGCAAGGGTGGGACCTGCTCTGCTGGGCAGAGGTAGGGCATTGCTAGAGTCCATTGCCTGGGCAACACGCCCTGGTGATTTTAGGCTATGGACACCCAAAATGGTGGCTGCTCACCCCGAGAGCCAGTACTGAAGACGACTAGCGGGGCTGGGTTTGGCACGTTGTCTCTAAGACCCGCATGCTGAGCCCACTGCTTCCCTAACACACTGACTCACAACTGTTCAGTAGGAGGGATCTGTACTCTGTCCCACCCTGCACCAGCCAAATCTTCAGCGATTTCCAAGGGCAGAGCCTCATTTTTGGTGTTCACCTCCCTTGTTCTGGTCCTGGTGGCCTCCTGAAGTGAGAAGCCTGTCTCCAAGCTCCCTCCTGCCAAAACCAGAAAGTGTCCGCTCAGACCAATCCCTCCCCTACCCAAAGCAGGCCCAGCACAGCACACTGGAGAGTCCAAAATGTTTCCCACTCCTATCTCTACTCTATACAATCTGTCGGCCGTGCTACCACACTGACTTCAAGCACTTCCCCGCCTGTGTGGGTGTGGAGGTGGGTGGAGGAAGAGTCATCCTCCTGTGGGTCAGATCACACTGCCCCGGCCGGCCGACGGGTGCCGCCATCCCACGCTCTATTCCCTATTGTGTATCTCACACTCTCCAGACTTTGTGGTCGATTCTCCAATTCACCTTTTTTTCCCAGTGCTACTTGTCCTGCACTGCTTCTCTGCAGATTCACGAAGCTGATCCTGTGGGAGAGTGATTCACTCGTGTGTAGCTGTCCGCATTCTTCACCTCGTACTCTGCGAGCAGAGAGCCAGGAGGTCACCCCTAATCCACCAGTTTTTCAAAGCTGCCATTTAGATTCTTTAACAGTTTTGACATTTAAGTTCTTAATCCTATGGAGGCATGTTGTGAATTGAGAATCCACTTCTATTTGGTTCCATATGGATGAATAGTTTCTCGAACTTCATTTATTGAACAGCCCCTTCTCTTCCCCACTGTGTGTTTTGCCTCTCTCTCATACATCAGAGTGTGTCAATCTGTTTATAAGATCTCTCTAAATTACTTTTACTTTATAATAAACCTGTATATCTGATAGATTAGTGAGTATCTTAACTATTCTTGGCTTTTTATTCCTCCATATAAATTTCAGAATTAGCTTGTCAAGTTCCACTGAAAACCCTAGTGTGCATTTGATTAGAGAGACATTGAATCAGTTGGTCCAATTGCAAATAGCTAGCATCTTTATCATACTGTATTACTCTTCATTTACTTAGGTTTTCTTTAATGCCTTTAAGTAAAGCTTTATAATTTTCAGCACAAAGGCCATGCACATCTTTTGTTAGATTTATTTTTAGATATTTTGTGGTTGTATCTGTTCTATATGATATTTTATTTGTGTTTTTAAATTATTCATTGCTGCTTGTATATAAATGCATTTTACTTCATTATATTAGTCACTAGCCATCTTTCTACATATTTTTATTATTTTTATTAATTTGTGTAACGGTAGTTTCGTCTGTGTGGAGTAAGCAATCAGGTCATCTTAAGTAAGCATTTAATACTATTTCCAAGTCTGTGCCTTTTCCCCATGTCTTATTGCTCCTGCTGAGCACTCCTCTGTGCTCAGTCATTTATATTTGTAAGTTTTCTAATAGTAAACTCTCCTTGCTTTCCCGGATAAACTCATTTTGGTGATGGTTATCTTTTCTTATTCACTGTTAGAATTGATTGCTAATAATTTATAAAGGATTTGTACATCTGATTTCATGGGTAAAATAGGCCTGGAATCTCCTATTCTCATGCTGTCCTTGTCTGGTTTTAGAATCAAGGTTATATTTGCTTCATAGAATGAGTTGAGGATAGTTCCTCATTTTTTGTTCTCTGAGTTTGTATAAAATTGGAAATATGTGATCTTGCAAGTTTCTTAGATGTCACTTTAAAAACCTAGTATACCAGATGTTTTCTTTGTGGTAATAATTAACTCCACCTTTCTGTTTCTTTTTGAGAAAGTTTTGATAAATTTTATTTTTCTAGGAATTCTCTAAATGTTCAAATTTGTTGACAATAAAGTTGTTGACAGTACCCTTATGTTTTTCTCTCTTCTACATCTGTTGTTGTGTCACTTTTTTATGCCTAATATTATTTCTTTGAGCTTTCTTCTTTCTTGATTAATCTTATCAGAGGTTTATCCTTTAGTCTTTTCAAACGATGACTTTTGTCTTTATTCGTATTCTCTATTGAATCTTTGTTTTCAATTTTATTGATTTCAATTTTTATTATATTCTCCTTTTAAAAAATTTTTTTTTCTGACTTCCTTTTTTGTTTTTCTTTTCCTTTTGCTTTTTTCTTTTCCCTTCCCCTGATGCCTTAGGTTGGAGTCTTGGCTTGTTATTCTTTCATGTTTTCTAATCAATACAAGCTGTTTTATGTCTGTAAATGCCTTTGAAAGCCCTACTTTTGCTGAATCTCACCAGTTTTGGAGTCTTTAGTGATTTTATTATCATTCTCTTGTAAGTCATTTTTAATTTCAATTAATTAAAATTAATTTCCTCTTTGATCCCAAGCATGGTGACCTGTAATCCCAGCACTTTGGGAGGCTGAGGCAGGAGGATTGCTTGAGGCCAGGAGTTCGAGACCCGCCTAGGAAACATAGCGAGACCCCATCTCTACAAAAATATTTTTTTAAAAATTAGCCGGGTACGGCAACATGCTCCTGTAGTCCCAGCTACTTGAGACTCTGAAGCAGGAGGATCACTTGAGTCCAGAAGCTCAAGGTTGCAGTGAGCTAATTACACCACTGCACTCTAGCCTAGATGACAGAGCAAGACCCTAAAAATAAGTAAATGAATGGATAGATGGATGAATGAATGAATAAATAAATTGAAATTTCCTCTTTGATCCATGAGTTTTATTCAGTTGTGTTTTAGTGAGAAAATGTGATCTATTTTAGGTGGGCAATCTTTTTCTGTAGTAGACCAGGTAGTGAACATTTCACGCATCCAAATCCTTACAATTTCTGTTCCAGCTATTGAGCTCCTCCTCCATCTGACTTGGTCTTCACAGCACCCATCCTCCTGCTCATCTCAGCTCCTGCAGCTTCTGTGTCACTCAAGCCTAATATTTACACTTGGTTCTTTCCTATCATTTCTAATCTTGTTACAAGTATACCCATTGCAGAGACCCCACCTGGCAGCATGTGTTGCAGGCTGTGGTGCCAGTATACCCGGATGGAGAGGAAGCGTGGCCAAGAGCCAAGTTCAGAGAGCCCCAGGGCTGGAAAACCAGAGCCAGTCACTGCCGGACAGGCGCATCCTTGCCCCAGGGCTTGACCTTAAACCCCTAGAGGCATCAACATGAGGGAACAGCCCCTCCTGAATGGCCATCCACCTGGCCCTCCGCCTTAATGTCACCTTCATCCTGCCCTGGAAGACCAAGCCACTGTGGCCACTGCCCTGTCACTAGAAGGTCAGCAGTGACTGTACCAGCAGATCCTGGGCGAGCCTCATCTTCCCCATCCCTGCCCGTGTTGCTCCCTCTGCCTGCCACTTTGTCCTGTATACACGCTTGGCCCAGCCTCTCAGCTCTGCCATGGTTTCTTGCTTGCAGAAGAGTCGTTCTTTTCTCTGTGTGGTTCAGTTTCTCCAATGGGCAGACACAAGGGTCTCTTCCAGGCCAGGGAAGGTCCTTACAGTTAGGTATCCTCACTGATACTTTCATTCAGCTGTCGCTCCTATGCCCACAGGGTCTGCGGAAGAGGGAGCTGCTGAAGGAGCTGCTGCCAGTCATCGGGCAAAACATCCGTTTCCAGCGCCTCTTCACCGAGTGTCAGGAACAGCTCGATATCCTAAGGGACAAGTAGCCTGCCCTGGCCTGCCCGGCCTGCAGCAAGGGCAGGGCTACACTCTCGCCGCTGACAACACGCAGAGCTGCCTCTCACCTGGCCAGGCTGCAGTGGGAGGAGGAGCCACTGACAGGAAATGTGCTGTCCTATACCAGCGCCAGCCCAGCTCCCCGGGCGGATGTGCCCTGTGTCCTGGGCCTGATGTTGCCTCAGGAGGGGGCAGCTCACCCCTCCCTCCAGGCCCCCCCGTCCGGATCCAGGGCTGGGGCTCTGCCCAGCTGCCCTGGGGCCAGCAAGGCACTCCCAGGCCTGCCATCTCCAGCACAGCCCAAAGGTGGACGCTAGCCCCTGCCACTGCAGGTGCCGTGCTGCTTCAGCTACAACGAATGAGCCATTTGTGAGCAAGAATCTGGAGAGTTAGGTATTACGCAGTCAGCAGACTGACCTGAGACCTATGTAAAAGGAAAGCTGTTCCAACACACGGACTATTTTTGTACTAGAATTTGCTAACTTGTAATATGGAATTTTCCTTTGGCCAATAATCAGGATTTCCCTATAAGTTACTTGGACATTGGTCACTTGTAGGAAATTTAAACTCTAATTATGACAGCTACACTGAAAAATAATTGTACTGAAATTAACTTGTCTATCTTCATTTGGTTTTAATTTTTAAATGTTTGTAAAAAGAGACTGTTTTGGGGGGAATGGGGCAAAGGGGTGGGCAATTTCTTTTGTAAGTGTAAAATAAATGAACACGCATTGGATACCAAACCATCCTGGCTTCTCTCGCCTTTTCCTTCTTTCATTTTCCTCCACCCACTGTGACTGTCCTGAAGCAGGCAGTGACAGAAAGGATCTTTGCTGATTTTCTCCACCAAAAATTCATTTCACAGTGTGTGAGGGTCACTTCCCAGATTGTGCAGCACCTTGGGCTGACCTGGGGCTAGCAGGCAGGCCATCTTGCATGTATCATCTCCCACGCAAGGCATTGGGGTCCTTGGTTATAGCCTCGCTGTGTCCCAGGTCCTGCTCACACTGGGTGCCAAGGACTGCAGCTGACTGCTTGGCCAGTTTCATTAAAGGAAATCAGTAAGTACAATCTCAGGTGTACTAAAGAATTATTAGGAAAGCTGGAATTTCCTTAGAACATGGTCCAAATGTTGATCCACAGGAGATGACATAGAAACACAGAATCTTCAAGCACAATGAGCACTGAGCACCCCGACCCCTGGGTCCTGGTGCTTATCAAAGCCACCCTGGTAAGCCACATGTGATCCTGAGTCTGGAGAAGGAGGCGTGGACTTGGAATCAGAAGGCTAGGTAACTCTGACCACTGACATTTCTCGGGCTGCTTCCCTGCCTCATGGCCATCCCTCCTGGATGTCAAGTGGCTGGATGACACCCAGGCACTTGTGCATGCCCAACAAAGGCAGCACACAGAGTGTATGGGGGCATGGACACATCAAAAGCCACACTGCAAATGGGAACTTTTCTTTAAGGACTGCACAGCTGGAGACTTATTGTGTAAGTCAGGCAGCACCCTGGCAACTCTGTAGCACAACATTGAAAACTTTATGGAGCCACAGGAAGCAACACTGGCCAACAGTGCTCTCTGGGCTCCAAATCAGCAAAATATCTGGGCCTCATTTTTTAGCTATGAGATGGAGATGAGGGTAAAAAAACTTACTTGTCATGAGGACAAATTGGGACCGTGTAGAAAAAGTCCTGGCACTTAGAAAATTTTGAGTGTTTTTGCCACTACTGTTTGGAGAGGATGGGGAGACAAGAAGCAGAAAAACTCATCAGGAACTTCAACTTACAGCCAAGTTGAAGTAACAGGGACCAGGTTGACTCTCCTACCTGAAACAACCAAAGGAACTAGTCAAAATATGTAAAACAATGATTTCAAGATGCTGGATATCAAGCCAGGTGTGGTGGCACACACCTGTAGTCCCAGCTACTCAGGAGGCTGAGGAAGGAGGATTGCTTGAGCCCAGGAATTCAAGGCTGCAGTGAGCCATGATTGCACCACTGCATTCCAGCTTGGATGACAGACCCCATCTCTTAAAAAAACAAACAAACAGGCCGGGCGCGGTGGCTCACGCCTGTAATCCTAGCACTCTGGGAGGCCGAGGCAGGCGGATCGCTCAAGGTCAGGAGTTCAAAACCAGCCTGAGCAAGAGTGAGACCCTGTCTCTACTATAAATAGAAAGAAATTAATTGG
>CAUYRT010090878.1:0-14182 GCA_963574885.1 Lepilemur ruficaudatus | reverse complement strand
CAATAGTGAATTGTGCTGCCATAAACATTCGGGTGCAGATGTCTTTATCATAGAATGTCTTATGCTCTTTTGGGTAGATGCCTAATAATGCTATTGCTGGATCAAATGGTAATTCTATTTTTAGCTCTTTGAGGAATCTCCTGGGGCCACTTTTTTAAGAGCAGTAATCCTAGTCATGACGACTCTACTCTCATGACCTAATCACTTCCCAAAATGTCCCTTTTTTAATACCATCACATTGTTGATTATACTAAAACAAATGGGGGGACACAGTCAGACCATTGAAGATACAATCTGGATCTCCCTGAAGAGTGTAAGATACATGAGGTTTTCTTTTCTTCTATCTTGTCATCTATGAAGTGACTAATAAAATATCTAGAATACAATAGTAAGTAGAACCTCAGTAAACTTTTTGAATCATTGAATGAATGGAAGACAAACATAGTGATTGTTTATTTGTAAATGTTTATTTTTAAACTATTTTTGAATGTTTGGTTTTAAAGACTCACCTACAGACCAGTGTGTAGCATAAGAATAAAACTTGCATAACTTACATTTGCTCACATACGAAAAATACTGTAGTAAATCTAATTCAATTTTGAAAGATATCACATAGGTCATTTCCTAAATTTCTGGCATCTCTGGCTTGACAAGATCATTTCAAGTTATTCAAAATATTTCACTGTTACTGTAATCTAACTTTGATTTTTCAAATTTGATATTATAATCAGTTAATAATGTTTTTGAAATTCTCCCAAACCTTGTCTCTTTAACAGGGTATGTCAAAAATCAAAACCTATGGGAGACATATGTAGGGTTCTTTTTGCATGCTAAGAATACCTATCCACTGCCTTTAACTTAGCACTGTATGTGCTTGAAGAAATCATATAGCATTCTTAAAAGACTTAAAAATAGTGTTCATACAATATTGTGAAATATCGAAATTTTGACTTCTTTCATAGTTGTCTGTATTATAGCTTTTAAAAAGAATTAAAATGGAGAAGAAGCAGTGAACACAGACGGAGCGATGTTAAATAATACACTTTACCACATTTGCCAAGATCTTTAAAGTAAAAAATGCAATTTCTTGCCATTAAATTCCTCCAATCTTGTAATATATATGCCATTAATTGATGTTCAGCAAGCTGGTCTGAAGAACTGGAAAAAATTATTCATGTGTGTAGCAGTACTGCAATTTTTTCATTATTAAAATATGGTACTAAATTGATAAACATTATTAAAATAATTTTATTGTGAAAATGTAGTACTAAATTGATAAAATAATTGACTGCCCCCAAATAAAATCACTGGAACAAAATAGATGCATGACAATAAAACCTTAGTCTGGACATTAGATTTTTTTTTAATTGCAGTGTTGGGAAAATGTTGCATTCCATTATTCTTAATGGAGATCTGACCAACTTCTGGATGAATACATATCCACTGGCCCTCAGTAAGTATAAATAAGTAAATAAATGCCTCTAAATGATTTTAATACAGCATTTTCTCCCTAAATTTAAACCAATGGTTTACTAAGATAATTGTCAATAAGCTTTGGACTGGTATTCAAAAGTAAGTGGATATTCTTTAAGTATTAACTTAAAATATATCTGTCTTATAAAATGATGAGAATTTATTAATATAAGAAATATTTCTTGCCAAATAGTCCATATTCCTTAATAGATCAATTAGGTGATAAATCGGAGCATATTGTTCAAATCAACATTTTTTCAGTGACTTGATATGATTTTTACACATTTTTGTTTTTCCAGAAACTGTAAACCACCAAATATAATTCTGACTCCTCTATAAATTATCTTTATCTCAAAATTAGTTTTAATGATAATTAAATATCATCTACACAGACCTATCTGATTTCATAAAAATTCAAATTAAATCACCCATTTGTGCTTTATTGTTATATATTTTCAGTAATTTTAATTACATTATTATCTAGTCATTGTAAAGAACTCTTAGGAAGTCTTTTCAATAACTTTTTTGCTCACTATTAATTTTAGATGTCTTCGTCAGGCTATTTTATGATAAGTGGCAAATTACTTTTAGTGTTACATGAAGTCCCTTTTTACTCACAATACTTCTTTATTTATTGTTTCTCCCCCCCTTTTTTGTCCTTCATCTATTTGATTTTATGCATTATGTCATTCAAGGGGATAATTAACATAGACAGCCTCTTGCTAATTCTCAGGACAAACATTCAATGCTTTTATATAAGTGTATAAGAATTCAATGAATAAAGCAAAAAGAAGAAAAAAATACTGAGTGCTTTGTTGGGAGAAAGCCATATAGATACTCAGAATCAAAGCCAATAACTTAATTATTTGATGCTATAAATTAACACAATGTTGAGTTGGGAAAACACAATGTTGAAAGAATGGTGAATGTTTTAAAACTCTTGTGGATAAATATAATTTAAAAATTACAGTGTTTAAATTTCATCATTAATTCCATCATTTCCATGCAAGAATAATAATTACTTTGGCAAAAAATTTAAATGATATAGCAGAAGGCTGAAATACATTTTAATTATTTTACATTCATATAAATAGATACATTCATATTAATGAATATATGGTATATTCATATAAATATATCATTTCCTTTCTATTATTACGTTACTACAGTATAATTTACTTGAAATTTACAATCTAATCTTCAAATTATTTAAGTTCCCCTTTATAGTTTCTAAGTTGATGGCATTGCATATAAATTCTTCAAAATGTAATATATTTTCTATGCACAAGAAATTATAATATTTGCTTTTACTATAACAAATTTTATCCATAGTGACTATTATACTCACCATATTTTTATCATATATGTTAAGATCAAAATTATCATTTTGAATATTATAAATTATTGGTAAGTGTTACTATATTTCTTTCATATTTTAGATGATTGGAGTAAAGGTCTTAGCAACTTGATGACATATCACTCAGTGACACTCAGAGTGTCACTTAGCTCAAGTTGGAATTGTTTTAGTTTTGGCATTAAGGTTCAAGATCTCTCAGGTGTCCCTAACTTATAATTAAACTCTGATTACCTCAGGTGGCTTGACTTAAGAAACACTATTACTGTCCCATTTTTCCAATGATTTTACCATATTAAAAATATAAAGAGGTATCATAGTTTCTTCTTGAATTCATATTAAATATGTCATGCTAATGATGTTACAGTTTTGTTTCCACTGTAATCATCAAGGTTCACATGAAATTTAAAAAAGGTAATAAAAAAAAATCTCTTCTTTGCCTCACTTATTCTTTGCACAAATAGTTAGCTATAAATAAATAAATAAATATATAAATATACAAATTTAAGGTGATTTTTTGCATAATCTAATAAAATAAGAATCATCTACATTTAAAAGGAAAAGCAGTACTATTCTGAACAATTTGATAGAATAATGTCTTGGTGAGCAAGGGAAAATGTGGAGGCAATCTTAGAAGTTTGTTCCAGGGTAATAACGTAAGCAATCGGGAACTAGTGTATTGAAGACTGGAGAAGTTGCAGGAAGTAATATTAGTAGCATCTTAGTCTTCTTATAATACTTCTGTTTGTAGCAAGATTTCTCTGTTGGCCCTACTGACAAAGGCTGAACTTGTAAATAACCAATAAGTGAATAAGAATTAGGCATAGATTTAAAAAACTAAAAATTTTTTTAGAAATAGCCACTGAAAAACTGAGAAAGCAAAATAAAACCGAAATAGCAAAATGTGTATAATTTTTTTACATATCGTTGGGCCCTCATAATTTATTATAACCATATGTGATTCCTTCTGGACTGCAAGGTTGATATAATGTTTATAACTTAATTAATATAATTTATAATATTAAACAATAAATTAGATAACAAAGCATGAGGTCACCAAAACACAAACAGAAAAGGCATCTGACAAAATTTAACACAAATTGATGATGAAAAATGTAAAAATAATTGTGTTATTCATATAATAATAAAACAATTGAAAAGAAAATTTTAAAACATTAAAAAATTTTAAATTTAAAAGGAACTAAATATGTACAAAATCTCTACATATAAAAGTGCATAGCCATAGATGGGGTAAATTTAAAAAACATAAATAATTTGAAAATATGCCATGTTTATAGATTAGATGATTCATCATAATAATAATTTCATCAAAAACATGTCAAAATTTCATGAGGTATTTATTTTTGTATGTAAATATTGAGAGGCTGACCCTAAGATATATATGGAAATGTCAAGGAGGTCAAAATAAATCTTGGAAAAATATGATATGGTCAAAGAACTTGCATTTTATGATATTAAAACTGATTATATAGTTATCGTTATCAGGAACTACTATAGGCTATAATATTGGCATAAAGGCAGACAAATAGAATGATGGATCAGAATGAAGTCTATGAATAAAACTATACTTACAACCTCAATGGATTTTTTTAAAGTGTCAAACAATTAATTGAAGAAGAAAATTATTTATTAAAATATGGCACAACTGAAAAATCATATGGGAAAAAAACTCTAAAAATAAACAATCTCATACTTTATACAAAATTTAATTTGATTTGCACTAAAGACCTGAATGTAAAAGCTTGCATTTAAATCTTCTAGTTGATTATGTAAGACAACCTTGTTGAAACACGGAAGTATTCAATATTTCTTATATATGATACAGTGAGAAATGACTCTCAAAATATTGTTGCGTTACATATCAAAAAATATATTTAAAAAGTTTAGATCAAATAACATTGTATTTACAAAACTTTAGAAAAATTTTAAAAAATTGGACATTTAAAATAAACTCAACTTTTATGGCCATGATACTGAGGAGGCTAACAGTCAAGAATGTAAATTGTCTAAATGCAAAAAAAAGAAAAACAAAAACAAAAAAGACAATAAAAAATGATGGTAAATTACGATTGCAGGGTTTAATTTTTGTCTATATACATTGGTGCTTTCCTATTAAGTGCTTCTAATGGTATTTTAACTTTTCCATAGGAAATTTGGAACATGGGAATTTTTCATAGAGAATTTTAAGACCTCCGTTCTGTAGCCATATAATTTCAGAATGTCATCCAAATTTTTTCTTAAGGTCAAGGTATATAAGATTTAGAAGTGATTCTCTAAAAACCACCATATCTTTCTTTTTCATATTAAATTTTACAGACAAAGAAAGAAAGGAAAATGGCATAAAATCAAAATGCAATATGTGCATTTGCAAGACTAACAAATTGCATTTGCCTTTGACGAAGCCTTTGGAAATAAAATATAGTCATTAAAGAGAACACTGTCTTCTCATCCCTGTACTGAGGAATTAGCAAACTTAATAGTTCATATGTAAAATGGATAATAATCAAAGGAAAACTTTCCCCACCATGTTTAACATATAATATCTGAATTGACATTTTTCCATAAGAGGATGTGGCACTATTAGAGTCAGTGTCTTCAGAAGGTTCTTTTTGGCAACCTTGCTTTTACCAATTTGCTCCAGGAAGCCGTATTCAACATCATGAGCAGTCTCTTGTCGATCACACAGTGAAGTTTTATTGCAGGTTTTATGAGCTTGTATCAGAAAATTCATTTTTATTTAGGACTTCAGTGAACTGTTAGATAAATGAAATTGGATTAACATTACGCAAATATCTAGAAACTTCATATTATATCTTTATTTAAGTTAAATTTATTGAAGTATAATTTACATACAGTAAAATTCAACCTTGTTAGATGTACAGTTCTAAAAATTTTGGCAAATGTGTACAATCTTTTAACTAACAAAATAATAAAAATATAGATTACTTTCATTGCTTCATAATTTTCCTTCATTCTTCAAACAAACCTTCCTGGCAAACTGTGATGTACTTTTTATCCACATGATTTTGCATAAAATTGCTACAAATGGAAAGTGCAATATGAAGCCTTTTGTGTGAAGCTTCTTTAATGCAACATAATGCTTCTGTAATTTATTCATTTTTTTCTTTCCAGGAAAGGTGTATGGATTTTGGTAGAGTTATTAATAACTTCAAGTGGGTTATCCTGGTAGACAATAACGACAAGATAAATTGATACATGACTGGGCCAGTAGACATTTCATTTCAATACTTCAGGAATTTTAGTTTTGCATGTATGGCTAGTTTACTCCTTTTTATTACTTAATAGTAATATTTTCAATATATATGTACCACAAATCTTCATCCAGTTGAGAATGTGAATAGTTCCAGTTTATATGATATTAAAGAAAATTGTTAGAAAAAATATAAAATATATATTTCCAGTTTATATGGTATTAAACAAAATTGTTAGGAAATATTGTAGAATGTATGTATATTTTTATTTCACTTAGATCAGTAACTAAGAGTGGCATTACTACGTTGTATAGTAAATATATGAGTAAATATATTTTTATGGTCAATATATGGTTGTGTGTTAAGTATACGATTACATTTAAACTCACTTGTTTTCTTAAGTAGTTGTACAATTTTGCATTCTCAACAGAATTATGTAAGAATTCCAAATGCTCTGAATCTTGAGCAACACTATGTATTGGTACATTTTATTGTTATGCACTTCAATCAATTAATGTTGAAGAGTTTGGTGTGCTTATTTGGCATCAATATCTCTTCTATGATAAAATGAGCAGTGAAATCTATTACATATTTTATATTTTATCTTATTATTGAGTAGTGAAAAATTTTAATATATTCTGGATACAAGTCTTTTATCAGATATGTTTTCCAAATACCTGAATATATTGCTTATTTATTGATTTTCTCAGCAATATCATCTACAGAGAAAATGCTAATCTTGATGACATTAAATTTATTATTTTTAAAATTACTTGTGTCCTCAGTGTCCTATCTAAAAAGAAATATATTATCCCAAATCTACAAAAAAATATTTCTCTACATTTTGCTTGAGATAATTTCAGTTTGGGCTTTACATTTAGGTCCATGATTCATTTTAAATTAATTACTGTATATGGTGTGAAGTTTGGGATGAGGTCAATTATTTATTCATTCACATATCTATCTATCATCTATCTATTTGTATATGGATATATAATTGTCCCAGATGAATGAATGAATACATAAACAAACAAACAAACAAAAGGACAAGCAAACATGTTCTCCATGCATGGCAAGATTTTAGTCTGCATGGAATAAATGTTTGGCAAAACTTTTGACACTGGGGTTTTGCTTCATGGGTTTACAGACTAACTCTTCCATTCACGTGAGTCCCCTTGGGCCATTTTCTTAAAATCTCGGCCCCCAATTTTACTACCAATTAAGCAAGGTTAACACCAGTACTTTCCTGAGTAGGTTATTATACGTAAAAGGTTAATTAATGCATGAAATGTACTAGGGATGGAGCTACATTAAAGTAGCTCATTAAATACTCTTAATTATTGTATTTGAGAACCTATACGTTATGAGAAGAATGCATATTATCAAATATATTCCCAATAAAAATATTTGGAGGAATGTTCTTCTTATATGTTGCAGATGCCCAAGGCACTGGTAGGATAAATAGCTAATGATATCACATAGCATATGCAGTGGCAGAGCCAAGATTTCTGGAGCCACTAATTTTTTCTTTGTTTTTAAATTAAGACATTATTTACATACTATAAAATTCACCTTTTAAAAGTTTACAATTCCGCAGTTTTTAGTATATTCACCAAGTTGTGCAATCACCACCACTATATAATTCCATAACATTTTCATCATCCCTAAAAGTAACCCCCGTACATGCTAGCAATCACTCCTCACTCACCACTACCCCTAGACCATGGCAAAATGAACCTTTTCTGTTTCTTTGAATTTACCTATTCCATATTTTTAATATATATGCAATCATACAATATGTGTGCTTTTGTTACTGAATTCTTCCACTTTGTGTAATGCTTTCAAGGTTCATCCACATGGCAGCATGTGATAGCATATCATTCTTTCTTATGGGTATATAATATTCTATTACAAGTATGTACCACATGTTGTATATACATTCATAAGTTGATGAGCATTTAGGTTGTTTCTACTTTTAGTTATTATACGTAAGGCTGCTATGAATATCCATGTATGAGTTTTCACATAGACATATAGTTTCAGTTTTCTTGTAGTATACTTAGGAATGAAATTGCCAAACCATATAGTAACTCTATATTTAAGTTTTTGCTGAACTGCCAAACTGTCTTCCAAAGTGGCTGTGTCATTTACATTCCCACCAACGATGTATGAAGGGTTCCAATTTCTCCAGATTCTCTTAGCACTTGCTGTTTCTCATCTGTTTTACTATAGCCATCTCACTTACTGTGAAGTGGTATCTCATTTTGGTTTTCATTCACATTTCTCAAATGTCTAATTGTGTTGATCATCTTCTTATGTGTTTATTGACCATTTGTACATTTTTGAAAATTTTTATTCATATCCTTTGCTCAAAATTTAATTGTATTCTTTTTGTCCTTTTATTCTTAGATCATAACATCCTGGAAACTAGATTCTTATCTGACATGTAATTTGCAAATACTTTCACCCATTCTGTGGATTGTATTGTCACTTTTTTGATAGTGCCTTTTGGAGCACAAGGTTTTTATTTTGATGAAATTTACTTTATCTATTTTTTTCTGTTATTATTCCTGCTTTATGTGTACATCTAAATATCTATTGTCATATCCAAGGTCATAAAGATTTTTCTCTATGTTTTGCACTTACATTTAAGCTGTTAATCCATTTTTAGTTAATTTCTATATATGGTGTGAAATAGAAGTCCAATTTCACTTTTTTGTATGGGGACATCCAGTTGTTCTAAACCATTTGATACAAATATTCTTTCCCTATTAAATTGTCCTTGCACCCTTGTGAAAAACTAATTTTCAATGAATATCCAAAGTTTATTCTGGACTTTCCTTTCTATTCCATTGATTTATGTCTCTATCCTTATACCTGTACTACATTGAATTGATTATCGTAAGTTTGTATATAGTAAATTTTGAAATGAGGAAGTATGACTTCTTCAACTTTCTCCTATTTTTAAAAGATTGTTTTGGTTTTTTAGGTCCTTTGCATTTCTATATACATTTTAAAATTTCTTAACTTTCTATAAAAAGAAGACATCTGGGATTTTGATGGGGAATGCAATAAATGTATAGATCAATAAGAGAAGTTTAACTATCTTAAAAATATTAAGATTGATGGCCAGGAGCGGAGGCTCACGCCTGTAATCCTAGCACTCTAGGATTACAGAGTGGATCGCTCAAGGTCAAGAGTTCAAAACCAGCTTGAGCAAGAGCGAGACCCCGTCTCTACTAAAAAATAGAAAGAAATTAATTGGCCAACTAAAAATACATAGAAAAAATTAGCCAGGCATGGTGGTTCATGCCTGTAGTCCCAGCTACTCAGGAGGCTGAGGCAGAAAAATTGCTTGTGCCCAGGAGTTTGAGGTTGCTGTGAGCTAGGCTGATGCCACGGCACTCTAGCCAGGGCAACAGAGTGAGACTCTGTCTCAAAAAAAAAAAAAAAAATAAGATTTTCACTCTATTAGAATAGCAATCCTTTCCATTTATTTAGATCTTCTTTAATTGCCTTCATCAATGTTGATTACTGTTTTCCTTTTTGCTTATGGAATAACCTGCAAAGACTACATTCTTTGGCATATAGGGCCACTTAAGTCTATGCTCAGTAGCTTAGCTGTCAGTTAATTATGAGACAGAAATTTTGAAATCAGTAGTCTCCTAGCCTTTGTCAAGGTGCTTTGCATGTTTCTTGGAGCTTGTCTTCAACACTCAGCCAAATGTTTGACAATTTCACTTAACCCTTATTTCCTACATGTATAAAGAGTCAAGCTCAGTCAGAGGAGAGAGCTTAGGATTTTCTTGGTGTGTTCTAAGCATGTGCAGAGCCTTGGACAGGTATACAGTCCTGTGTGTGTATGTGGCCATATAGGATTCTAGGAATGTATCAGAGCTTTTCAAAGCTCATGCAGATAACTCATCTCCCAGATTTTAGTTTGGCCCTCTAGTTAGTCTATTGTTTGCTCCAACTGTTATCTATAACTTCAGAAAGCTGCAAAGGTAAATAATTGCCTCTAAATATTTTTGACAAATGGCCCTAGAAAAAAGGCTTTTTGTACTGGATGAATTCCAAATCAGAACAAATAAAGATAGCCTTGCACATGAGATTTTCTGTGGAACCAACAGACAAGTAAAATATTAGCAATCTTTTGGGAATGCACCTATGAAGGACATATAATGTTTTTCTGTCACCTCTAACGGTTGCTAGGCTGACGATTTTCACCATGGTTGCAGGTGGTTGATTTTCAAGGCTACCAAAGAAGTAGTGAAAGTGGAGTGGGAATAGGGCAAGGTAAAATGTGAGAAATCTCATAATTCTTACCAAGATTCAGCGTTTTTTTTTCTTGTCTAAATTCTCCCCATGTTATGAAAAGTGTTTGGTTTATTTTCAGAGTTCTGAAAATATTGATTCTGATAATTTTGCCAGTTTCCATATTAATTTTATTGATGACAAATTTTAGAGTTCTTTGCTTCACTGTTTTTACTACTGTCAACCTCTCAGCAGGTATACCTACCATCTAAAATACAGAATTTCTAAAATATCTAAGGCACAAAGGCACACACACTAACTTTGGCATGAAAACTTTAAGCTTTGATTCTTGATACCAGAGTTGTAGAAAATCCTCAAACTGGACACTTTCTCACCTGTCTGAAAAGTAAGAATACAGGACATTATCATCACAGGGCGCATGGCTCTTGCTCCCCCTAAGGTTCACTGAAAAATCACTGACATGAAGCAGTAGAAAATTTGTGTCTCGTAGAAAAGGATACAAATTTATTTAACATGTATACAGAGGCAGCCTTCAGAATGAAGGCCCAAAGAAACATAGAAAATGCCCCATGTTTATACTTAGGTTCAACAAAATATGGACACGTGTGTAGAAATATGATTGGACAAAAAGTTTATGATCTCATGTTAACAGACTGAGTGGGGAAAACCAGAAAGGTCTGTTTGTCTAGATTCTTCTTGGCCTCTCTTGCATTTCTTCCTTCTGTGTGTGGAGCATGCATGAGGGTTGGGTTCTTATGGTCTAGAGTCAAACAAGGTAGATCAGATAATTACTTTATGGCCAGTTTTAATAGAATAATCTTGGGGTTTTATGGATAGCTTGAAAGGAGTGGTTCTGGCTTTATGGCTAGCTTGAGAGGAGGGGTTCTGAAAATGGGATTCTAGTTTCTATGGCTAGTGTCAGGAAAAAACAGAACTGAGTGGCAGGAGGACAAGAGAAGGTTAGAGAAGAACTTTTGCTTCCAATGCCTTCATTTTGGTATATTTTTTTCTGAGCCCCATCATCATGAATGGTGAATGATGAATTTTTCTCTCTTGAAATAATACAAATCTGACTTTTAACCTAGGAATATATTCATTTTTCTTTTTTGTCTGACAAAAATTTATGGAGCTTTGACTCTTGTCTTGGATGTAGAAATTGAGGAGAATTTTTTTCGTACCGTATGGATAAAAATCCAAATGTACAAAATTATCACTTTTTATGGACCCATTAAACAAGAACATAAGACATTATTTATGAAGTAGTTAGGTTTATTCTATTACTGGAGGCGTGTACATTTTAAAATATCACTTTATTAACACTTTAAAATAACTTTAAGAAATGAAAACTCTAGGTTTAAGTCCTTTGTTTAACATTACAAGTCACATAAACTTTCTTGGCTTCAGTTTATGCTTAAAATAACACACCATACAATCAACACTTGAACTACCTAATTCCATTAATTTAAAATGTAATTGTATTTAATCTAATCGACTGTAAAGTATTTAAGCAACACTTCAGCTTTCTAATTTCAAGCATTTTATTCAAGACGATTTGTTAAAAGTGTGAACTTTGAAATAAACACGAAATAATTCATATGAATCATTGAATTCCTACACATATGAATTAATAAACCTTTATTATAAAGCATGGAGATTGATGAAGCAGCCATATAATAAAACACTTGTCTCAATAAGATATCAATTTCATTCATGAAAGGTATGTTTCTGAGGAATAGTAAGTTGTTGAGAATCTTGCATTCAGCATACCTAAAAGTTTACTACATGTTTCAGTCATAAAGAAAAATAATAATTTTAAGTTCATGATATTGTCAGGAGTAGGGCTCAACTCATTTGTTTCAATCACTTGTCTGTTTTACTACAACATGTAAATCTCAGATGTCGTTTAAAATTTATATTTGAATGCTGGTAAGTCATCATTTTAAGCCTAGATCTAGCATTAATAACTATTAAGTTATTAATAGAAATGCTATATTTATTTATTTATTTTTAAATCTTATTTTAATAGATTTAGAAATACAAATGGTATCTTGTTACATGGATGAATGGTGTAATGAAGAAATCTAGGCTTTTACTGTACCCATCAAGGGAATAATGTAGGTTGTGCCCAATGGGTAATTTTCCATCCCTCATTCTCCTCCCACCCACCCCCTTTTGAGTCCCCAACGTACATTACATGTCACTCTGTATGGCCAGCATACCCATTTCTTAGCTCCCATTTGTAAGTGAGAACATGTGTTGTTTGCATTTTGCTCCTGGGTCACTTCACTTAGGATAATGGCCTACAGTTCTATCCAAGTTGATGCAAAAGACATTATTTCATTTTTTGTAGCTGAGTAATATTCCGCGATGTGTGTGTGTGTGTGTGTGTGTGTGTGTACACGGACCCTGCATTTTCTGTATGCACTCAGCAGTTAATGGACACTTAGATTTATTCCATATCTTTGCAGTTGTGAATTGTACTATGATAGACATATGAGTGCAGGTGTCTTTTTTATAAAATAACTTATTTTCCTTTGGGCAGATACCCAGTAGTGGGATTATAGGATCAAATGGTAGATCTACTTTTAGTTCTTTGAGAACTCTCTGTGCTGTTTTCCATAGAGGTTGTACTAATTTACGTTCCAACAACAACATATAAGCGTTCCCTTTGCACCACATCCAAGTCAGCATATATTGTTTTTTAACTTTTAAGACTGGCCATTCTGACAGGGGTAAGGTGGTATCTCACTGTGATTTTAATTTGCATTTCCCTGATGACTAGTGATGTTGAGAATTTTTTCATATGTTCATTGGCCATTTTTTTTCCTCTTCTTTTGAAAAATAGTTGTTCATGCCTTCTCCCCCTTTTTAATGGGGTTATTTGTTATTTTTCTTGCTGATTTGTTTGAGTTCCTTATAGATTTAGTCCCTTATAGATCCTTTGTCATATGTATAGGTTGGGAATATTTTCTCTTATTCTATAGGCTGTCTGTTTACTCTGTTGATTACTTATTTTGCTGTGCAGAAGCTTTTTAGTTTAATTAAATCTCATTTATTTTTGTTTTTGTTGTATTTTCTTTTGCAGTCTTAGTCATAAATTTTTTACCTAGGTCAATGGTGATGACAGTTTTTCTTAGGTTTTTCTTCCAATATTTTATGGTTTCAGGTCTTACATTTAAGTCTTTAATTCATCTTGAGTTAATTTTTATGTATGTTGACAGATAGTGATCTAGTTTTATTCTTCCATATAAGGCTAACCAATTTTTCCAGCACCATTTATTGCATAGAGTGTTCTTTCCCCCAATAGTGTATATATTTATGGGGTAAAATGTGATGTTTTGATCTATGTATACATTGTAGAAAGATTCAATCAAGCTAATTAACTATCCATTACTTCACCATCTACTTTTTTTGTGTGGGAAACATTAAAAACCTATTCTTTTGGCAGATTTAAATTATATAATACATTGTTATTAACTGTGGTCACTAAGTAGAGCAAAACATCACTAAACCTTATTGCTCCAGTCTAATTGAAATTTTGTACCCTTTGACCAATATTCACTGTTTATAACATTTTGAAAATTTTCTATCTGCCTGTTTATATTTATGAAAGAAGTTTCAAATTATTTCAGTATTTTTGTAGGGAAAATTGTGTTGGGTTAAGATTGCTTTTGCTATACGAGATCTTTTCTGGTTCCATACAAAGTGAAGAATTATTTTTTCTAGTTCTGTAAGAATGAAGGTGGTACTTTGATGGGGATTGCATTTATTCTGTAGATCACTTTAGGTAATATAGACATTTTAACAATATTGATTCTACCAATCCATGAACAAGGCAGATTTTTCC
>CAUYRT010090877.1:0-11160 GCA_963574885.1 Lepilemur ruficaudatus | reverse complement strand
CCACCATGCCCGGCTAATTTTTCTGTTTTTAGTAAAGACGGGGTCTCACTCTTGCTCAGGCTGGTCTCAAACTCCTGACCTCAAGTGATTCTCTCGCCTCAGCCTCCCAGAGTGCTAGGATTACAGGTGTGAGCCACCGTGCCTGGCCTAATTTAATTTTATTTTAATGAATTTAAATTTAAATAGTCCCATGTGGCTTGTGTCTATCTTATTGGACAGTGCAGCTATAGATCTTGCATTTGTTTTTTGTTACTTTATGACAAGTGGCTTTCCATATACAATAACAAAAGGAAGCTCATTTTAACATTATTTTCAGTTTTTAAAAAGTGAGTTGGGAGGCTGAGTGCGGTGGCTCACGCCTGTAATCCTAGCACTCTGGGAGGCCGAGGTGGGAGGATTGCTCAAGGTCAGGAGTTCGAAACCAGCCTGAGCATGAGTGAGACCCGGTCTCTACTAAAACATAGAAAGAAATTAATTGGGCAACTAAAAATATATAGAAAAAATTAGCCGGGCATGGTGGTGCATGCCTGTAGCCCCAGCTACTGGGGAGGCTGAGGCAGAAGGATTGCTTGAGCTCAGGAGTTTGAGGTTGCTGTGAGCTAGGCTGATGCCACGCACTCTAGCTGGGGCAACAGAGTGAGACTCTGTCTCAAAAAAAAAAAAGGTGAGTTGATTTTTAAAAAATGTTAAATCATGGTATAAGTGCTGTCCTCTCTCAGCTAGGATGTTTTCTCCTTCAAATAACAGAAGTCCCATTACAATGGGTTGAAACAATTAGGAAATGTTTTCTTCCACAGTATGAAATGGTCAGAAGAAAGGTCAGCTTTAGGGTTGGTTGATTTAGCAGCTCACTAGTGTGATTAAGAGCCCAGGGTCTTCCTGTCTCTGGTCTGCCAGCCTTAGCAAGGGGGCTTGTTGTCCCCATGGTGTCAGAATGGTGGCCAGCAGCATCTGGATGTTCTTTCTGGGTCTTCCTGGTAGCTGTGAGCTCCTAGGCTGAGCGCATGTCCTTATTCGTGCATGAGGATGCTGACAAGCCTTGTTTCCCACAGCCACACTGGTGAGAAACCCTTCCAGTGCATTGCATGTGGCCGTGCCTTTGCCCAGAAGTCTAATGTCAAGAAACACATGCAGACCCACAAAGTGTGGCCTCCAGGGCGCAGCGGTGGTACCGTTTCTCGCAACTCTGTGACTGTACAGGTCATGGCTCTGAACCCCAGCAGGCAAGAGGACGAGGAAAACACAGGTGGGTGAAAGTGGAGAATGCCACTCTCTCCACCTCTCTCCCCTGCTGCTTCACAGGTTATGTTGCTAGCTGTGTGACCTTTGGCAACCTCCGTGACCTCTCTGGGCTTCAGTCTACTTTAACTATAAAATAGGGGATAGGATGAAAGGAAGGATGACAAATATACAATACATGTAGGCATTACTCTAATACTGTACCCATGGCAGACATCACTAATGAATCACCTATCTTTTTCTTTTCTTTTCTTTTTTCTGAGCCTGGATTTCACCTCTGAATCTATTTCAATATATTGCTTCAGGCAGTCACTATAGTTGATCAGGGGTTGAAACCTATTTGACTTTCTGTGGGCAGTTTGTCTCCAATGCCCTTTCTACTTTGTGATCACTTTCTACTTAGTAGAAAGTAGTAGAAGGTAAAATCACTTTCTACTTAGATTCTCATCTAAGCCATCACTGGGCCCTAAGCTAATGATCCTGTCACTGGTATTGGTTTAGTTTCTCTCTTGCATGGAGGTTGAGGACTTACTAGGTTTAGAGCAGTGCTGTCCAACAGAAATATACTATGAGCAGCATATATAACTTAAAATTTTCTAGTAGCTACATTAAAAATAATTTTTTAAAAGATGAAATTAATTTTAATCATATATCTTATTTAACCCACTATATTATCATTTTAACATATAAAGAAATTATTAATGAGATAGTTTATTTTCTTTTTTATACTAAATTTTTGAAATCTAGTGTGTATTCACATTTATACCACATCTGGATTTGGACTGGCTACATTTCAAGCTCTTAGTAGCCACATGTGGCTCATGGCCACTGTATTGCACAGTATAGGGCAGAGCCTAAGCCCTTTCTGTGCAGCCCCAAGGGTGAGCAGTGCCAGCCACATGCCAGCTAATGAAGGGAGTGTTTTGCCAGGCAAATAACATGTGGCTACTTTTATCTGACCTCCCATCATCGCCTCCTCTTGGAACTAGCCCTACTGTGTGCCCTCTGAGTTCTTGAGAGCTCTTTAGAGAAGAAACCATTTCTTGCATTTATCTCAAAAGTCCTACAGTACCTGGTACCAAAGGTCAACCATTTAGCAAATATTTATGGAGGGCTGCTATGTACCAGGCCACTGGCCTTACAGAGATGAGGTCAGAGGTCCCCGACATCAAGGAGAGGGAAGAACAGTGCAGTTAGGGAAGGACAAGAATGCAAATGATTATAATTAGAACAAGGATCTGGGAGGCCTCAAGAGTACAGCTAGGGGCCAGGTGCGATGGCTCACGCCTGTAATCCTAGCACTCTGGGAGGCCGAGGCGGGCGGATCATTTGAGCTCAGGAGTTCGAGACCAGCCTGAGCAAGAGTGAGACCCAGTCTCTACTAAAAATAAAAAGAAATTAATTGGCCAACTAAAACTATATAGAAAAAATTAGCCGGGCATGGTGGTGCGTGCCTGTAGTCCCAGCTACTTGGGAGGCTGAGGCGGGAGGATCGCCTGAGCCCAGGAGTTTGAGGTTGCTGTGAGCTAGGCTGACGCCACAGCACTCTAGCCCAGGCAACGGAGTGAGACTCTGTCTCAAAAAAAAAAAAATGAGTATAGCTAGGAGTGGTGTGCAGAATTTTTAACACCCATGGAAAGGTCTACGGTGTTCGAGAGGAAGGCTGGAGAGGGGAGGCTTGAGGCAATAGCTGCTTCTCAATTAGAAAATATTTCAGTATTTTAACATGTGGAATGGTGGTATCAGTTCACACCAGCCCAATGCGAGCACAGTGCCTTAAGCACGGAGTCCAACACCAAGCAGGTGAACACAGAGGAACATGTAGTAGGTGTTCTGTGAGTCCTTCCTGAATGGTGTGCTCCTTGTCCCAGCTCTTCCTCGGCTCTTCTCAGTGACTTCCCTCCCTGGCTTTCTCCGTAGTGTTGGGCCAGCCCCTGCCAAGTGTGCCACAGCCCCAGGCCTTGCCCGCAGCAGGCGAGGATGAGGGGGACAAGCTGGAGCTGAAGCAGGTGGTCCTCATCAACAGCTCCTACCTGTGCCAGTTCTGCCCCAGCAAGTTCAGCACCTACTTCCAGCTCAAGTCCCACATGACCCAGCATAAGAACGAGCAGGTAGGTGGGTGGTGTGGCAGGGGCCACACCTCCCCGGTGTGACTGTGGGCTGGTGCTGGGGTCTTGAGTGCTGCCTGGAAAAGGGCAAAAGTCAATCAAATCTTCTTCCACAGTTCCTTTTCCTTAAGATAGATTCCTAGCAAGGGGGTCATGGAGTTAAGTTAGGTTATCCTTGGGACAAATCACAGAAAACCTTGACTCAAACCGGCTTAAATAATTAGGAAGTTTGTCATCTCACCGAACAAGAGACCCAAGATATGGTAGCTCCAGGCCTGAGACAGTCAGCTGACTCAACCCAGCATCAAGGACCCCGCGTCTTTCCAGCTCTGGTCTCTGCCATCTCAGGTGTCGCCTTGTCCTCTACTGATGGCTCACCTCTGGTCCTGGGATGATGGTTATTCTTTCTAGGCAGCAATCCAGACATAGTGTCATCCATGAGCAAAAAGGGGTTATCTTTTCCGTGTCTTTTTTAGGAGCAAGGACATCTTTCCTAGAAGCACTCCATAGATCTCTTACTGGTCAGAGCCAGTGCATGTGCTCTGTCATTTAGGAATTCTTTATTACGCTGCAAATGGTAGAAAACTGGCTTAGGAGTTAGAGTTTTATTTCTTTCACGTCAAAGAAGTCCGTAAGTAGGCAGCATTAGGCTTGTATAGCAGGTCAGGTATGTCATCATGGACTTAGGCTTTTTCTGATTTTCTGTTCTGCCATCCTTAGCTTGTGGCAGTCATCCTCAAGGTTGAAGATTGGCTGCTGTATCTCCATCCATTGCATCTGTATTCCAGTCAGGACAAATGTGAAAAGCAGAGGAGGTTTCTCCTAGGAAGATTTTGCCTTTGCATTCTGGGAATGATGCCATCCCTAAAGACTACTGCCTATACATCATTGGCTAGCAAGGCTGACATAGATATAAGGGACCAGGGGGACCAAGTGTTTTAACTAGACATATTGCTAATCAGAGCAAATCAGGGTTCACTTTATTGGGAACAAAGAGTATCTATAGGCAAACAGGAGTAGGTGCTACTTATCAAAGCATAATTTTCAACATGTTAAAAACATAATTCTTGGCTGGGTGTGGTGGCTCATGCCTGTAATCCTAGCATTCTGGGAGGCCAAGGCAGGAGGATTGTTTGAGCTTAGGAGCTCGAGACCAGCCTGAGCAAGAAGTCTCTACTTTTTTAGTCTCTACTAAAAAAATAGAAAGAAATTAGCTGGACAACTCAAAAAAAAAAAAATATATATATATATATATATATGTATAGAAAAAATTAACCGGGCATGGTGGCGCATGCCTGTAGTCCCAGCTACTGGGGAGGCTGAGGCAGGAGGATCGCTTCAGCCCAGGAGTTTGAGGTTGCTGTGAGCTAGGCTGACGCCACAGCACTCTAGCCTGGGCAACAGAGTGAGACTCTGTCTCAAAAAAAAAACCATAATTCTCATACAAATCAGACTTAAACATGAGCCCGAATGTTACTTAATTCAATAATGAGGGAACAGGAAGGATGACAAACCTAGTTCAAATGAGGATTTGAAACACTGATACGTGTACCTAGTAACCATCAGTGGAAAAAAAGGGTACTGAAGTCAGATTGCTTAAATTAGATACAAATCTGCTTAATGTCCTACAGGACAGCAAAACCTATGACTGGGTTATCTTCTCTATCTGACAAAAGTCAATTCCACTGGACCAGGTTTTTGCAAGTTAACATTTAACTTTCCTGCATCCCCCAGAAAGTGAGATGAGCTAGGCCGGCTTGTTAGACAGCAGTTCTCAAAGCGAGGTCCCCAGGGCAGCGGCGGCAGCAGCATCTGATCATTCCTTGTGAGGCGTGCACATCTGCAGGCCACCCAGACCTGCACAACCAGGTACTCTGGGGATGGCACTCAGCAATCTGTGACTCTGACTCCCTCAAGTCTGAGAGCCACTACTCCAGTATGACACTGAAAGGACATGCTGTCATCTTTTCACCGTATTTCCAGGTCTTGGATAATTTTTCTAAATATACCCAGGCCACACAGAGCCTGGGGGAAGTGTAATGGGGCCATCGTGACTGGCTGAGAGGAGAGAACGCTCTAATCAAAATAAAACCAGGGCTCCAGCAGCAGGGCAGTGGGCAGACAGCGGTCAGGTCCTCCACCAGCAGTGTCCAAGGCCGATGCCACAGGTGTAGCCCTCCTTCCCCCCCCCCCCCCGTCACCTGCCTTTGCCCTCAAGGTGTACAAGTGCGTGGTCAAGAGCTGTGCCCAGACGTTCCCAAAGCTCGACACATTTCTGGAGCATATCAAGAGCCACCAGGAGGAGCTGAGCTACCGCTGTCACCTCTGCGGCAAGGACTTCCCCTCGCTGTACGACCTGGGTGTGCACCAGTACTCACACAGCCTCCTGCCACAGCACAGCCCCAAGAAGGACAGCACTGTCTACAAGTACGTGCCCTCCCTCTTCCCTCTCCCCACGTGGGTGGGCGGGTGTGCAGGGGCCCAGGGGTCTGTGGCCTTGGTGGTTCTGACTGCTTAGGACCAGGGAGATGCCTCAAAGGGGACACTGAGGCTCCTGGCTGGGGTCCAGCCTGGCAGAGTGGGTTGTGGGCCTTGGCACTGGTGGAGAAAAAGATGCTGGCTCTCTTTATATCATTCTTACATCACGTCTTGGCAGACGTTTATCCTAAAAAAAAAAAAAAATTCTTGCAAAGGAAAACCAGTATTTCCTTGTTCATAGTGGAAAAAAGGTTTGAGGGTTTTTTTGAAACTAAAAAATTATGAAAATATTATTTTGTCTCATAATCTACAAAATTTAGGTTACAGTCAAAATAGTACACTGATTCTTAGAATGAAAAAAGAATGAACAATAACATAATTGAAAGCAAAAATCATAAAATAATATTCATTTGTTTTAGCATCTATAAAATCTAGGTTAAAGTTGAAGTTATATGTTGATTCTTAGAATGAACGAGGAAGGAATCAAGTGTAGATTTTATTTGGAGTAATTTTTTCTGATAATCCTTTACGTCACTTTAGTCTTCCACTGCGGTCAGAAAGAGGGCCCCTTTGGCAGAAATGATGAAAGGCTTCCTCAGTTTTGCCACTTGCTTTTAATCTTTAGATCTTGAAATTATTCCCTTTGAAGGTATCCAGCCTCTGATCATCCTTGTCGAGTTTCTTTCCCTCAATTACCTTCCTGTCCTTCTGCCAGGCTCTCCTTTGTTGTTGGTGTTATCTGCAGACATCCAATATCACTTTCATGACTTCATGAAGTCCTGCATTTTTGCCTTGCAGTCATTTTGTTGTGCATTTGTCCTGTGTCATCTGGGAGCAGCTGCCTTACAAAGCTTACACACACAGTGGTGAAAGGCGAGAAGGGGTGTTCGTCTGGGGACTCCTTCTAGCTCTTGGTGAATGTTTTCATGTTAGAATGGCTTTTGCTTCTTTGTTCAAACTTGTAGCTGCAGGGATTTGGCTGATGATTCTGTTAATAACAGCCCCCTCCCCGCCATAACTCCTGGGTGAGGCTTCTGGGATACAGAAATAAGTAATTCTGGGTACAGACCTTGAGCTTAGAATGCATGGACTGCTCAGGGAGACAAGTGTGTAAATAAATGCTCACCATACACTGTGATAAAATGCTATCATTGACATATATATAAGGTATAGAAGTATCACAGTGGAAGGCAGGGAAGGGAAGCTGTTGCAGGAGCAGTAGATATTTGAACTGAGTTTTGAAGTATGAATAGGAGTTTGCCAGGTAGATAATGGGTGGGGTAGAGTGCATTGTTAGCAGAGGAACAGCAAGTGTAGAAATATAAAATTAAATAGCAACTGGTTTAGAATGATTGTTGCGTAGAGTAGAAGTGGGAGGGGAATGTTTAGATGGGACCTGTCGGAGAAAGTGGGGCCGGGGCATGAAGGGCTGTGTGGAAATCACAGGAGCTTTGAGAAGTTGGCAGAGGGACTAGGACTAATCAAGAAATGGATTGTAGGGCAACTTGTTCCGGGGAGACTGGGAAATGGGGCCAGAGAGTCAGGGAAGCCAGGCAAAGCTATAGCCAGCCAAGGGGCAGGGATTTCTAGACAGTGATAAATAATTCCCATTTGTGCATAGGGAGAATTTTCTTTTAATTTTGCCCTTCCAATGTGTGGATTATTTGAGCGTTCCTATGGCTGTGTGACCGTCTGGAGTGAGATACCAAGTAAAAGGAATGGAGTACCTACTATGTACCCAGCTCTGACTTAGGGACATTGATCCCTGCAATCCTGGGAGGTAGGTGGTATTCTCCTCATCTTGAAGATGAGGACACTGAGGCTTAAAGAGAAGTGACCTGCCCACCAGGGTAACAACATCGACACAGAGCTAAGATTCCGACCCTAGTCTGAGACCTTGGAAGCCTCACAGCTCTGGACTTGCAATTTGCAGGCTGAGGGTTGAAACCAGTGCTAATGGCCTTGTGCAGTTCTCTTGCAGGGCCAGAGTACCAGTGCCCTTTGTGGACATCGGAGTTGCTGTGCTGGCCCCAGGAGGCAGGCTTGAGGTGGAATGGCCTCATGGATAATGATAAGGGTTCTAGAGTCACCTGCCTGTGCTTAAATCCCGTCTTGACTATAAACCTGATGGATGACCTTGGGCAAGGTATTCAGCCACTCTGAGCCTCAGTTTTCTCATCTGTGAACGGGGATCACAATAGTGCCCACTCTATTGGACTATTTATAAGGGTCAGGTAAGACAAGGATGAGGCACTTAGACATGGTACCTGGAACATGTAGGTGCTCAATAAATGTGACTAGTGCAATTATTATTATTTATATTATTTAGATAGAGGTTTGGCTGCATGCAGTAGAGACCCAAAATAACAGTGGCTCACTCAGTGTGAGAGTTGGTTTCTCTCTCACAGTAACATTTGAGCAGGTATGGTGGCTTCATCATATTTTCAGAGGTTCAGGCCCCATCATTCTGGTTCCTCTGTTCCTTGTGAGCCACATTCCCTGGCCTGCCTGAGGGTACCTTCCCAAAGCTCTCAAGTGAATTTTATGTATGCAATATATCTTTACTATATATATATATTTTTTTTTTTTTTTTTTGAGACAGAGTCTCACTCTGTTGCCTGGCCTAGAGTGCCGTGGCGTCAGCCTAGCTCACAACAACCTCAAACTCCTGGGCTCAAGTGATCCTCCTGCCTCACCCTCCCAAGTAGCTGGGACTACAGGCATGTGCCACCATGCCCGGCTAATTTTTTCTATATATTTTTAGTGGGCCAATTAATTTATTTCTATTTTTTTAGTAGAGACGGGGTCTCACTCTTGCTCAGGCTGGTTTTGAACTCCTGACCTTGAGTGATCCACCCGCCTCGGCCTTCCAGAGTGCTAGGATTACAGGCGTGAGCCACCACGCCCGGCCTATCTTTACTATATTTTTAAATTTTTTTCTTTTAGAAATAAGATTTATCAATTTTTTTCCCTAATTGCAAAAGTCATCCATGCTCAATGCAGAGAAAAGGATTTTTTAAAAACTCACACAAAAACAAAAAAATAAAACACTGTCACCTAAAGATCACCACTGTTAGCCTCTTGTTAATATGTCCTTTGGTATATATCTATAATAAATGTGCTTATAAATATGGGTACAGATATAAATATCACAGACTGTATTTAGGGTAGATGATCCCAAACAGTCACTGAATTTGGTGAAAGTTCATTATGCTATCTTCCTATTGTGTGACGCCCAACAGACTGAAATTTAATGGGATCACTCTACACTTGTGTTATTGCTTAAAACTTTTGCACTTAAAAATGATAGTATGGGCATCTTTGCACTTCAGCACAAACAGACCTGCTTTAAACAGCTACTTAGTGTCCCATTGTGCATGGATGTGCTGTACTTTGTGTAAGTCATGCCCCATTACTGAACAGTGAGGTGATTTCTAGTGTGTCATTAGTATAAATAATGCTACAGGGAACAACTTTGGACATCCATCGTTGCTCATTTGCAAGTTCTTATAAGTGATTTTGCAGGTCAAAAATAAAAGGGAATTTTTAAAAAGATTAATTACCTACTTGAAAAAATAATTATATGTGCCTATGGTGTAATAGTTAAAAACTATGAAAAGGCCAGGTGCAGTAGCTCTTATAACCCTAGCATTCCGGAAGGCCAAGGCAGGACTGCTTAAGGTCAGGAGTTTGAGACCAGCCTGAGCAAGAGTGAGGCCCCGTCTCTACTAAAAACAGAAAAAATTAGCTCGCCAACTAAAAATAGAAACAAAAAATTAGCTGGGCATGGTGGCACATGCCTGTAGTCCCAGATACTTGGGAGGCTGAGGCAGGAGGATCACTTGAGCCCAGGAGTTTGAGGTTGCTGTGAGCTAGGCTGACGCCATGGCACTCTAGCCCGGGCAACAGACTGAGAGACTCTGTCTCAAAAAAAAAAAAATTTCCCTACTGTTTTACCACATCTGCTTTATCATATTCTCAAGCATTTGATGGTCATTTGCAGACATGATGCCTCTTTACCCTTTGCCAACAGTGTGTATTCCGTAAAGGGATACACAAGGATAGCCTGTGACAGAAGCATGGTGTGCTGTCGTTACCAACATTGGGAAGTTCATGTCAGTACAATTCTGTTATCTGCAGGCCTTGTTCAAAATTTTCCAGTTGTTCCAATAACAACCTTTATAGAAAAAGAAAAAAAATATTTTTTGGCCAGGATCCAATCCAGAGTCACACGTTGTAGTCATTTGTCGTGTCTCTTCTGTCTCCTTTATGCTGGAACAGTTCCTCATACTGTCTTTGTCCTTCCTGAACTTGATGATATTTTTGAAGAGTACAGACAAGTTATTTTGTAGAATGTCCTTGGTTTGGGTTTGACTTTGCCTGATTTCACCTCATGATTAGATCCAGGATATGCACTTTTGTCAGGGCTATCACGAGTGACGCTGTGACCTTCTCCGGGTATCCTATCAGGAGACATGTGATGTTGATACATCCCATTACTGGTGACATTACCTTGGATGACCTAGTGAAGGTGGGGTTTCTGGTGGGGAGTTTTCCTTTTCCTGGCTGTTGCTGAACTACCTCACACTCAAACCTATGTCGCCCTCGCCCCACCCCAGCCCCTGAAGCCTGTGAGATTCTGTCCTGTCCCATCTCACCAGCTTGTTAGGTCTCTGCCTCCTAGTAGCTCTGTTCCCACCCTACCTCCTCTTTCTTGCCATCTGGAGGCAGTTAGCGTGTGGTTTCAGGGTGTGGTCTGAGGGGGGGCTCCCCGGGACCGCTGCCGGTGCACGTGGCCCGGGATTTCCCACGGGCAGCAGCCGTGTATGACTGCCAGGGCCCTCATTTCTGTTGTTGGTATGAATTGGCCACCTACCTGTGACATTCCTCACCAGTATCTCATTGTCAATGGGCCTATTTTCTGGCAAATGTTTTCATGATGGGGCCATGATGGTGTATTTTCTTCCTTTGGAGTGGTCTGTGGCCTGAAACTGCTGGGGTTTTTTTTGTTTTGTTTTGTTTTTGAGACAGAGCCTCGCTCTATTGCCCGGGCGAGAGTGCCGTGGCATCAGCCTAGCTCACAGCAACCTTAAACTCCTTGGCTCAAGCAAGCCTTCTGCCTCAGCCTCCTAGTAGCTGGGACTACAGGCACGTGCCACCATGCCTGGCTAATTTTTTTTTTAATATATATATTTTTTTAGTTGTCCAGCTAATTTCTTTCTATTTTTTTAGTAGAGACGGGGTCTTGCTCTTGCTCAGGCTGGTCTCGAACTCCTGAGCTCAAACGATCCTCCCCCTGCCTCAGCCTCCCAGAGTGCTAGGATTACAGGCGTGA
>CAUYRT010090876.1:0-25742 GCA_963574885.1 Lepilemur ruficaudatus | reverse complement strand
AGAGATAGGGTCTTGCTCTTGCTCAGGACGGTCTGGAACTCCTGAACTCAAGTGATCCTCCCACCTTGGCCTCCCAGAGTGCTAGGATTATAGGCTTGAACCATCACGCCCGGCCTATTTTTTTTTTTTTTTTTTTTTTTTGAGACAGAGTCTCACTCTGTTGCCCAGGCTAGAGTGCCGTGGCGTCAGCCTAGCTCACAGCAACCTCACACTCCTGGGCTCAAGCAATCCTTCTGCCTCAGCCTCCCAAGTGGCTGGGACTACAGGCATGCGCCACCATGCCTGGCTAATTTTTTCTATATATTTTTAGTTGGCCAATTAATTTCTTTCTATTTTTAGTAGAGACAGGGGTCTCGCTCTTGCTCAGGCTGGTTTTGAACTCTTGACCTTGAGTGATCCGCCCGCCTCGGCCTCCCAGAGTGCTAGGATTACAGGCATAAGCCACCGCGCCTGGCCACGCCCGGCCTATTTTTAAAAGCATTTTATTGGGCACTCATCTTTGTTTTTGTCTTTGAGGTGTAACTTGCGTATAGCAAAATGTACGGCTCAAGGAATCCGTACCTATGTATGTACCTGGTAACTACCAGCCTTCCACCCAGATCAAGACACAGAGAAGTGTCATCGCTCACGCCTCTTCCCAGTCATGGAAGTTCCTATCATGGAACTGGTTTTTTGTTTGTTTGTTTGTTTTGTTTTTTGGTGTTTGCTCTCATTCATTTTCAGATGAATTCTTGAATAGCTTGTTTGGTTTTTTAAGAGAACATCAAGTCAGACTGGTAGGCTCCTGTTTCCCTCTGTCACTGCTTCCCGGTTTGGGCAGCTGGCTGTGCTGGCTGGAGTGGACCCTTCTCTCCGGTCAGTGATTCCAATGCATCCTGAGCTCAGGTGTCCCGTCCTCCATTCAGAAAATGAGGAGGTGGGGAAAAGGGCTAATTTTCTGGAATTACCCACAGGGCACTCGTTTCCTTTCAAAGGCACAAAGGACAGTGGGTGAGAGGAGGCCAGTTGGCGTCTTGTCATGGAGGCAGCACATCCCTCCATCTTCCCGCTAATGGACTCCTCTCCTCCCTATTATCTTAACAGCCCTGGATGAGGTTAGAACCAAGCTGTTCTAATGTCTGGGCCATTGGTTGGATCCAAAAGGCCGAATAAGTCCAGAGATTCCCATTGGTCATTGATCCCATGCCAAGAGAAAAACAGCATCTTGATTCATTCTGCCTGTAAGGTGTGGACAGGTTGCCATAAAGCAGAAGGCATTCCGAGGGCCCAGGGCTCTCTTTATGGCCTCCCTGGTATCCCACTGTCCGTGCCAGCATTTCCTAACCACCGCCCCAAAGAAGCCTATAAAATCAATTGCCCTGAAGTCTAGGTTGGAAATATTTATTGACTCTCATTCCAGGTAATTTTTTTTTTTTTTTTTTACTAAGTAGTTTTCCTAGTCAAATGTGGGTGGGCTGGTGGCTGGCAGCTTTTGGTGACGGGTGACCCAGATGAAGCCCTCACTCACCACCCTCTGAGTCTGATGTGGCCATCTTTCGCCCAGGCACTTCTGCTCAGCCTTCGGGTGCTGATGACTGCAGATCACAGGCTTCCTGCAGTTCTGTTCTGCCTCTGAAGCCTTTTATCACCATGGTCAGCCTGGTTTTCTCTCTCTCCTTCTCCCTCTCTTTTTCTCTCCCTTTCTGAAAATGCTCTTTGCTTTTAATGTTCTCCTTGGGTCCCCAGTGTCCCCGACCCGGCAGACACAGAGTCCGTCTTGCCGTCAGCACCGGGCCTGTTCACTTTTCTTTACGCATTGTTTCCTGGTTCAAAAGCTAATTACTAAGTAGTTTAAAGAAGCCCTTTGGTCACTTAGATCTTTCATCAGAAAATACAAGCTTGGGAAAGGAAGGGTAATGAGGGGCCATTAGCACCCTTTGTTTGATGTTGTTTTTCCAGTCAGTAGAACAAGATTGATGAAATGTTATGTTTGGCCAAAATTTGAGTTTTCATTTGGAATTCAGTGTTGAGAGAATGGGCTGTCAGAATCAATAAGTTTTCTTTCGCTTGGGATATGGGCATGTGGTAGTAATTAGCAATATAAGGTCTTTAGTTGAGCAACCAAGCATGGATTCTGGCAGCAAACATAATGAGAAACTACAGTTGTTCTATTTCTAACGTCAAAAAGTTTCCAGATAAAATTAAATGCATTTGCAAAAGGAAAGCAGCTAAACTTTGTTGAAAGATAGAGTTCAGACTCTTAAAATAGCGCGCTGCGCTCTGGGTTTTTGTGTATGCATAAATATATGTGCCATACCCACGACCCACATACATATACTCTCGTCTGCAGGATGGAATCAAAGGAATGCTCAGAAAGTAATTAAAACATATACATAGTTAAGGGATTTGTTTATGTGTGCATATTTTATTCAGAAGTAACTTCTCTAACAATATATTAACTTGTCAGAGAACTCAAGGTAACTTGTGATCCAAAGTTACAGAGACACATAACTTTGAAATTCAAAGATTATTTAAAGTAGAAAAAAAAAGCGTAGGCAGAGAAACTCAGGGTTTTGTTTTTGCAACACCCAGATTTGGGAAGTTGGAGAATAGGAAGATTTCGTTGGCACTTTGTTTTCAGTCTTAATCAGTGTGTTTGGCATGATGTAAACATTTCATGTAGCATTCCCAAAACATCTTCACCGCCAACATGGTATCAAGGGCCTCAGGTGCTTATCCAACATTTTCGTCACCTCCCACAGGATGCCCAGACCCCATAATGAGCATGGGTACGCGTTGCACACATGTGCAAATGTTGGCTGTCTCGTTTGTCGCATTGCGATGTATTGCAACTCCAAGGAATAGGGATTTGAGTGTCAACAACCAAGGGTTCAGGGAGTAGCCAAACTAGGCATTCTCCCCGAGTTGGAGATACTGGGGACAATTAGCCTCTTGGGCTGAGACCTAGACTCTTATCCAAAAAAATAGCCGTCCTGCAGCCCAGCCTGCCTCCCAAGGCCACGGCCTCCCCCTGCTTCCCTTTGTGGAAGGTCAAAGCTGCTTGGAGCTTGGGGAGGCCCAGCGGCTGGTGAGGCCCCCATCGCCTTTGGGATGCCCAGCTCTCTCTCTCCTCGCACAGCCCCTCGCGGTTTCCCCCAGAGGGCTCCTCTCTGAGGGTGACTCATTCCACTTCTGGTTAGTTTATGAGAACTGACAAGATCATGGTCCGAGGTCACATGGCCAAGGGCCATGGAAAATAATCTGCCGCAGAGAGGAATCCGTCCGCTGTAACCGCCTTGTGAGAGGCAGCCCAGCTGCGGAGCCATCCAGACCTTGTGTTTCCCATCACAGGGCTTGGGTGACCCAAGGCTGAGGCAGCCCTGGGCCAGGTGTTCGGGACAGAGCGAGTGGGATGGGTTTGGCTTGCTCTGCGGATTTCTGGTAGCCAGACGCTGAGAGGACGCCCGGAGAGAGGGATGAGTAATAGAAGACGAAGGGTGGGCAGAGGGGGAGAGGAAAGTGAGTGTGATTATTAATAACCTGGGGGAGGGTCCCCAGGACGAGGAAGTCAAGCTCCCTTTCTGGTTTGGGGAATCTTTATCACAGACTCACCCGTCTCTTGCTCTAATTCAAGAAAGCTGTCTGTGCAACTTAGATGCTGTGGCTTCTCCCAGAACGCCTCCTTATATAGGCAGAAGTAGAGCCACAGACTTCCAGAAATGAGAGTGTGAATCAATACAGCCCAAAGCCCCAGGCCTGCCTTCTGTGACAGCAGTGACACCTGCAAGTACTTGTGTCTTTCTTAGTCCCGTCAGCGACCCTGTGAGCAAGGTCTTACCATCTCCGTTTGGAATGGGTAAGGAGGCAGAGGAACAGAGGAGTTAAGTAACTTGTCTGCCACCACCCAGCTGGGGAAAGGTAGGGCTGGGGTTTGAACCCCGGGCAGTCTGCTCCCCTGTGCCCTGCTGCCTCTCCGGGCCATCTCTTGAGGCCAGGACACGTGCCCATGATGGAGAGAAGGAGAAAGATGCGAGCTTCATTTCGGGGCTGTCTCATCCTTCTGCTCACCCACTACTGCTAAGGGTCCTGGCCTCAGGGTGAAGGGAAAAGAAGGTGGAGAGGGGACAGAACTATTTCTGCCTTTATTTTTCTCACTCGATTAGACTAGAAATGTAATTACCTCTTATACACTTACAGCAAGGAGGGACTCTCAAAGATGGGCTGATGGATCACGCCCGGAGTGAAATTTTTGCCTTTTTTGTGGATTTCAACACTTTCATCCTCTTTCCAGATCCATCCTTTCAGGTAGTTCATCTCTTGGTTACCAGCCATGGCGAACCTTAGTGATCTGCTAAACATGGACTCCTCCTGGGCAGGTCCTATGTGCAGAACATCTTAAGAAGAGCATTCTAGGCCCTTGCAGATATAGCCGCCTGTTCCCTTTCTCTCCTTGGCTGGTCCGCCACACAGCACAGGGCTGTTCTGTGGTGGTGGGAGGTACAGTACAGTAGGAGGAGCCCCCAGGTGAAAGGTCTCCTGCAAGGCACACTCTGTGTGTGTATTTCATACCTTTATCCTGGCACAGTCACCCTCAGGAGGCAGTATTCCACTGGAGCGAATACTGGGGGTGGTTTGCTTTCAGCCTCAGATGTGTCCTGTGTTGCAGGGAGCCCTAAAATCATGAAGGTGGGGAGAATTTATCATGCTTTTCCTTTTAGAAATGGAGACAGGGTGCTTTACTGTGCTCTTTAATAATGTAAATGTTCATATTTTAAAGAGTACTCAATACTTTAGAATGAATGATTGAGTATTCAGTCATTTAGAACCAAATTTCAAGAACTGGAAATAGCCAGGCACAGTGAGTTACCTGCCTCAGTGTTCATGCCTGTGGTCCCTCGCCACAAGCCCATTCATTCAGTCAGCAAGTGTTCCCTGAGTTATGTGTCTGGTTGCGTTGGGTGCCGGGATTCAGGGAACAAGCTCCCCTGTAGACTCGAGGAGGTTGCAAGCAATGAGCAAGGATACGACTAAAGAAAACACCGATTACAAATTTTTAACATGTGCAAAAAAAGACTAAGATTCTATGATAGAGAAAAACAGGGATTATTTACACACTAGATAAATTTGTCCAAGGAGGTGACACCTTGGAGGACGAGATGCTAAAGCATGTTCAATGACTGCTTAACCCAGGTTGCATTAGCCCCTAAGCCAGAGGGAGCCAACACCCTAGGTTTCAATATTCAGGTTATGGTGACCCCCCTCTCGCAACCACAGGTCTTTAGTTCTGTCTCCACTAGAGTCAGTCTTAAAAGCTTATTTCTCTTTGAGGCTCTATTCTGCTAGAGCAGTGCTCTCTCTGACACAGCAGGAGAGGGCCACCTGCGTGTCTTCCTAGTTCTTTACTGTTGGGTTCTAACTAACTCAGTGTCTTTCCTCTGATCAGAACTAGGCTTTCTGTCTCTCTCGGATCCCTTATTCCTTTTCGAGACCACACTCTATTGCTGCCTGTGTGGCTGTCTTGTATCAACATGAAATTCTACTCCATTTTCTCTACAGCACTCAGGTTTTGCCCACCATGGTTCTAGATTAATGTTTAAAGGATTTGGAATTTCAAACCATCTACTGTGCCAGAACACGAATTACTTCTTTACGAAGACTCATTTAATATACCACCCCGTCGTCCACCCCCACCTTGAAGAGAATTAGCATGAGTCATGCCTTCACGTTCATCCATTCCACATGTGTTTATTGAGTGTCTGCTACATGCCAGGCACTGGGGACAGATGTATTTCTACACATCAGTAAAAATTTCCAAATAGGCCACAGCTCTCCTGAGCTACACGTCATGTTATTTGGCCACCTAAGTGGTTGGGAAGTTCAAACTCAGAGCTTATTGAACTCTTTCCTCCTAGTTGTAGAGGTAAGAGGCTGCCTATGATACTGTTTCCATCTCTGCTTTTTCTGAGAAGGCCTGGCCTCTAGCACTTGGGAATAGGATTCTGGGTCAATTCGTGTGCTGCTGATGTGGCCTTTTCTTTCCTGTTTATGCATTTCTTGGGCAGCACTCACTCTCACTTCTCCCGCCTCCAAGGGGCGGACTGCTCTCGTGAGGGATGTTTCCTATAAAATGTCACTTACAATTTCTCTATCGCATGCATTGCTCTGGTTGAAATGGGACCCGCATTTTACACAGACGTGGATCCCTTGTCAAGCAGCCATTCAACCCTCTCCCTCCCTGGCCCACGTGACTCCCCAGCCTGAACTCCCAGCAATGTCTTCAGATTCCTAGGTTTTAAAAGCCATAAATTAGCAAATCATCAACATATCACCAGGAAGGATCATCTGGTAGCGATTCTAGTCAAAAGGAAACACAGGCCCCAATAACTGATCTTCACAAAGATATGAAGAACTGTAGACAGACAGATACAGTAACTAGGAAGACAAGGAGATAATTCAAGTTGACAGGCCACCTTGGATTGATTAGGCATTCTGCTTTGATTACCATTAAACATTTTGGGAACAGGGAAAAAAAAACCCTGAGATTGCCCTAATACTTTGGAAAAATGACCCCTTGACTACTTCTGAAATTTGGTACAGAGGGCAGATACCAAAAGCACGTGTCATTAGATGCTGTATGGTATAATGTGATGTGCCAGGTATTCCGTTCCAATGAGAGGGGTCTTGGTGGAAGTGGGATGTGGGCATTTCTTTCTTGGCATCTGCTTTGGATTCTTCTCAGCCCTATCTTCAGTCCCTTTCAAACTTGAAGCTCTATTTAAATAGACTTGGATGCATATTAAATCAATTTCCTGATGATACTGATAGAGTGAAGGCTCGTTTCCCCCACCCCACCCCCACTTTCCCACTGCCTCTCTTCCCTTCCACACACTTATCAAAATGTTCTATCTATTGTTCTGAAAACAAGAATAGAAATGTAGGTGGGAGATGAACTGTGTACTCCCCCCGAAGTCATATTCAAACCTAGAATTTTTATCTCCAATATCCTTTCTTCCATTAAAAAAAAAGAATTCTGAATATGATTTTTCTAGTTATAATCGCTGAAGATTCTTTCTGCTTAGTGTCAACTCTGATTGGGTGAATTCTTGCTGGGTAGATTCAGAATCAAAGGAACAAATGCCACCATGTGAGACTAATTGCCCCATGTTTGCCTGCCGTGTCATTCACTCTGATAGAAGTCTTTCCAGAGCTGTGAAAAATGGCTCCTAGTAGATTTGGGGTTCATCCCAAATCTGTCATCATCATGAAAACAAACCAGGAAACCTTCTAACTGGCCAAGTCTAGTGCCTCTTTTTATTAAAATATGATAGAGGCCAATGCAGAGTGAAAGTCGTGGAAATCCGACTCTGTTGCTGTCAGAGTTCAAGCTCTGCTCTAGTACTGGTGCAGCATGACCATGGGCGGCTCCCACCCCTAGAACACAGGCACTGATCCAAATGTGGGTACCAATTGTCAGTAAAAGTAACCTTTATCTCTCCTCCCTGAACCTTTTCGACAGGGAAACATGGGGGCAGTGCAGAAACAGATACATGCTCATCGCTATGAGAGCTTGTACGACCTTAGCCACTGACCCCAAAGGCAAATGCCAGCTAGCATATAGAACAGCTTTAAGAAAGTCCCCATTTCGATATCTTGGCTCAAGAAACAATTATTTGAACCTGTACCATGTGCTGGCACAGTGGTTAAAAGGATAAAGCAAGAAAATATGAGTCTTGCTCTCCTGGAGCTTACCTGAGACTGACCAGTCAGAACCATCCAAGGAGCCAGTGGCAGCTAAAAGGAAGCTTGATTGTGTAGGAGCATCATCCCAGGGAAATGCTCTGTTGGCAGGAATTTTGTTCAATAAAATCATGAAGGTGAAAAATAATCATGGAGGCAAGAAATATATTAGAGGGAATGCTCCTACAAGCATATGGTAATTCGCATTGCAGAATGTACGCATTGGAGTGGTGTGGGGCATGGGTTACAGCGGAGTGCCTCGTTCACCTGAAAACCTAAGGATCTAGCGATGGACTGAGTAAAAGAGGGGTGTGGAGAGATTTGGGAGGGTAGGGGAGCTGCTGATGCACCCTGAGGTCTGCGCCTCCCAGACCCCACAGGTGTCCCTCGTGGCATATCATGCCTCATCTCATACCTGCTGACCTGCGGCTCCCCATTTCTGTGCAGAGAACAGGCTCTGGAGGTGTCTCCTTATAGTGAATGGCTAGCGCCTTATGCTGGCTGGGACAACACCCTTGGGTGTGGCTGGAGAACTAGGCAAGTTTGTGTCAACTTGATTGGCATAATGGGTGGGTTGCTCCCAGCAGCATATGCTCTAGGGCCATGATGAATGAGTCCCCTGGGGCATTAGGGAGGGAGGTAGGGCTCGCTATGCAGATGAAAACCCTCTCCAGGACTAAATTAAGAACCATTTCTTTGCTTGGTCTCATTCTCCCTCTATTTCACCTTCATCCCCAAAGGGTGAGGCTGACCTTTGTCTGCCTTAGTTCTTCTCTCAGTTCCTGCTCGTTTGGAAACAGCATTATCAAGTGAAGGTGGGCAAATGTGCTTTGATCTGAAGAAAAGAAAGTGCCATCCCGTGCCCCGCTTTCTCTGTAAGAGCAGAGAACGATCTAGGCTTGGACGAATCAGGTCAAGGGAAGATTGGCTTATTTAAAAATGGCCAAAGGCCACCAAGTCCAAAGTCATGGGATGAATAAAATGCAGAAGGGCCAGGTGTTGAAGAGAGACAGAAGGAAGAACAAGTGCAATTTGTGAGAGTTCAGCGATTAGAGGATTGCTTACTGAAGTAGGCTGTAGAATTCCTCTTCCGGGGAGGAAGGAAAGAAAGAAAGGAGGGGAGAGAAAGAAACCAGCGTGGTGGTGCTAACACTTGTATACTGGGTAACTGTGAGAATTCGATGAGAAACTAAAATGAAGATAAATAGATCTGTCAGTTAGGGTTCTTCGGTTGCAGGCAACAGAGCCTGATTTTTGCTGACTTAAGCAGAAAAGGAATTTTTTTTTTTTTGAATGTTAGGATCCAGGAGAAAGCTGAAGGGTTAGATCCCAAAAGGGAGCCAGAGACATAGCTCTGAGATTCAGGAAGTGGAAACTCAGGGGCACTGACCATGGGGTTTTGTCATCAGGATGAATCAACTCCCACTGTGAACTTACTGTCACTCCATTCAAGATTTAAAAGCACTGTTGGCCTTGCTTGTGCAGGGAACCTTGATTAAATGTCTCAAGACTGTATGTAATTGGGGGGAAGGTGGCTTATCAAAATTGAGGTGCTGTTGACTCAAGAGAGGGTATATACTGGACAAACAAAAACAGTGTCCCTACATTGAGGTTCTCAGAATTTATTTTTATTAATAAGACTTGGACCAAGGCTCCATTCAGTCAACAAGCTACAAAAGATGTGTAGCTTGCCTTAGGTCTGATCCATGGCCTAATTATGATCATTTAGATGGTCTGATTATGGAGGTCTGATTACGATTTGGGGTGATGGGAGTGCAGACACAGATCCCTCTAGGGTAGTTGAGGTCCTGACTGTCAGAACTTCATGCAAAACGTTCTGGTGTGGGTAGGGCATCCCTATATTCTCTGTTAGGGCTACCAGACCTTGGGGCTGTCCTTTGACCTTGGGGCTCTGCTCTGCAGAGGTGCCTTTGCTGCACTGTTGGGATCTATTTGCTCAGCCTTCTGGCCCCATTTGGGGAACGGCAAAGCAGCCTGCCTCCTCCAGAATAGCTCTATTGACAGCTGGATAAGTTGATTACTTTATTCACGTCCTCACTAGGAGGGAGAATGCATTTCCTTCCTTTGTGATTACCAAAGTACTAGATGTGGCCATGGCTAGGCAATATCTTATCATTGAACCTCCTTGTTTATTTTTCTTTCTTTCAATTTTTTTCAACAGGAGATGGTTATTGTCAGAGTTTGGGATTGTGGGCATGATATACACTCTCCATTGTTGTGTTTTCGTTTTTCTCTTTACACATACAGCTCCCTTGCAAACTTGAGATATGGTTGTAGATTCAGGGTGGCAGAATCAGCCCATGGTCTAACAGGCTGTTCATTTCCTCTGTGCTTACCGTGGCATAGGGTCCCAAGCAAAGCATAGTTTGCCAACCAGTCCAGCAGTCAGCAGAGAGTTGTGGAAAGTGTTGCAAGTGTCAGGGGCCCTGAGATAGGTTCTGGGGTAGAATGAAAGAAGAGGACCAGCACAGCCTGGGGTTAGTCTTTGTTTGCTGGGCGGAAGTCAGTCTCTTCGAGACAGGCTCTCAGTAAGGGAGGAGGTGGGGCAGTAGGAGTGGGATGAGCCTTCTTCCTTTTTGGCAGTGGGGGGCTGAGCCTCACAGGAGAAGCTGAGGCGCGGTGACCCTGAAGAACGTGACCCAAGTCAGGGAAAGCTGGTTTAAGACAAAAGCAGCCCAAAAAAGCACGACCAGGTGAGATGGAATGTAAAGCCCAGCTTGCATGAGGGTCATGGGGAGGTGGTGATCCAGACACTGGTTCAAGTTCGACCTATGGGGGAAACCATGAACTCATTGCCCGCTGTGTGGTTTGGGTTGTTGGGTCTCTAAGCACTCCCACCCTTTTATGATAAAACGTGGCTGGTTCCTCTTGACAAGTACTTCTTAAAATTCATTCCCATCTTGTCAGGGGCTACCGATGGCGGGATGCATCTGGGGGAAGGTGGGATGAGAAAAGCGTGATTAGGAGGCTCAGCACAAAGACAGAAGAGAGTCTAGCATATGTATTTGATATAAATATTATAGTTTTACAGAGACATCTCGATCAATATACGCCACATTTCATCTACCTCTTTGACAAAGTGAGCACAATGTATTCAGGGAAAGCTGTATAGGATTTTCAATTTACTCTGTATGATTTATTGTGACAGGATTGCTATGAGTTTTTTAAGTTCTTTATACTTGTTCCAGTAAAAATGGATATAGTATCTTTAAAAATAAACAGCCCAGAGCTGTGCATTTTACATTGTCTTCCTAGAGCCGAGGCTCTGCTAAAGAGAGATCTAAGACCTCCCCGCCCTTGGGGAATCTGATTGCAGCCCGATTTGCTTCAGTGCTTGCTGTTAGCTTTTTTGGGTGGGGAGAGGGGTGTTGGGGCAGTGGGAGAGTAAACAGACAAATCAATTAGGAAGCTATCGCAGACGTCTAGACAAGATATGATGATGGCATGAACCAGGGAGGGAGCAGAGAACTGCAGCCCTGCTCGAAGGTTCAGTGTCTGGTGGGCGCACCCCAGTCCATCTAGGCCAGTTCATTTTAGAGTGGACTGGGCCCAGGTCCCCCAGGACTGACAGCCCATCTCCTGATTCCCAGGCCAGGATACTTGCCCTGGCACCAGCTGCTTCCTCTCTTTAGAAGGCATCAAACAGAGGGAGCCGTTCTGCTCTTGATCTGGCGCTGGGCTTGCACTGAATCACTGGGCCTCAGTTCCACATCAGACGGAGGCAGGCGCTAGAGGAAATGTTTGCCAAGGGCCCTGGGGACACTAACATAAATGTGAGAATGTTAGAGGGGCCCATCACTACCCTGCTGTCACAATTCCTGTTTTCAAAGGCTATAAGAACCACTGAATCTTTGAAAAGTATGTGGTTTTCATTCTTGTCAAACTAAACTCATCTTCAGTGGCTCTCCATGATGCCTCATTTGCTGCAGCAGCTCTGTCCAGTGGCTGCTCCTCCTGTCCTCTTCTTATGTTTCCTACCATAAGTCACTTCCCCTGAGTTGTCCATTCCAAGAGGCACCTGTGGAATTGAGCTCTGAAATGGAAATTCTGACTCAACTTGGGCATTCAGGCTTTCCTGGCCCGTTACGAAGAAGGGAGTAGAGGGGTTAAGGAGAATGTGTGGGATTTCATTCTGGAAATGGTTAATGATGGGAGAAGCACACCGATAGATATTTAGTGAAGATGTCCCCATGAAATAAGCAATTGGCAGTTTTCTGGTGGCCCTCAATAGAGTTCATAATAGTCAAGCATTATTATTACTCTTATGAAGTCATACTCAACTACCAGATGCCATGACCCACCAGTATTACCCACCTCTAATTCTCCCAGCACCAGGCACTGCTTGCTTACATGGGATGAGTAACTCCTTTCCAGAAAATGCCATCTGCTACTATTTTGGCATTTAAGATGCTTCCTTGTGCGTCTGAACTGGATCTTTTAATCTAAGTCATTACCATTAGTTTATGTTTAGTGTGAGTTACCTTTGCTCAAGAAATATTTGTTTACGGAACTAACCAAAGCTTTAATTTTTTTTTTTTTTTGAGACAAAGTCTCACTCTGTCACCCTGGGTAGAGTACAGTGGTGTCATCGTAGCTCACAGCAACCTCGTATCCCTGGGCTCAAGTCATTCTCTTGCCTCAGCCTCCCGAGTAGCTGGGACTACAGGCGTGGGCCACCATACCTGGCTGATTTTTCTATTTTTAGTGGAGACAGGGTCTTACTCTTGCTCAGGCTGGTCTCGAACTCACAACCTCAAGGGATCCTCCCACCTCAGCCTCCCAGAGTGCTAGGAGTACAGATGTAAGCCATGTTACCTGGCCCAGAGCTAAACAAAACTTTAAAGACCAAAAATCCATCAGATCAGAAATGGTTATTGATTTAGGTTTGTTGGCCATCTTTTCAAACCAAGTGGTCCGGCCCTGAGTATTGTCACTAGTCTAAAAAAGTTCAGATCCAGAGCCATAGGTTTAGAAACATAGCAACAGGTTTAGTTACTTCTATAACTTAACTGTCTTACACATTCTGCATTGTAAATGGATCATTTAGATTCTTCTCTTTCTCTGGATTCCTGGTCTGGTGAGGAAATCTGGAGCTAGACATGGCATGTAATGTCTAAAATGGACATTTGCATCACTTTGCAGCCCCCCTGGCTTGCCAAATCATGTGCCTTAAGTTAAAAGTTTGGTTTAGGGTTTCTGATCAGTGGGACTTGTGATTTCTGCCTACCACTCAGGCTTTGCTGGGGATGTAGCGATACTGCCTTTACAGCCAGAATCTAGTGATATTGCAACACTGTGATGGTTAATCCACCTCAGGCCCCAGACTAAGCCTCTCCCCTGGCCTACTGAGGACCCCTCCAACACCCCCTCCACCATGTATCTAGGAGAACATCTTTGTGGGTCCAGTCCTGCTTGTCCTGAAGGAGCAGAAGCTGAACTCCCCAAGCCTGTGTGTGTCTTTGCCCCACCACCTTCATCTCAGCAAGAAGTGGAGTGGACCTGAGTCACATCCCATACTTGCTGTGGGATGCCAGGAGTATGACTTAATGAAATTGAAATTTAGACAGGTTATCTGAAAAGATGTAGATAATAAAAAGAGGAGGTTGTTTGAGGATTAGGTGAGATTACATAGGCCACAGAACATTTTACATCTGTTACATACTGATTTGCATATGTCACATGAATTCCACTATTAATATTTTATAATGCTTGCTGCGTGCCAGATTACTAGGTCCTTACATGTATTATCTCTTTAAATACATCCTCAGGGTAACCTCATGAATCAGGTACTAGCTCTGGCCCCTCAAAGGCTCTGGCTTCTTGGTTGTAGAATACAAAATTGTTACCTTGTCTGAGACGATTTAGTTATTTAGTGTCTGAGCTGAGTTAACGCAGGGCTATCAGTGTGACTCTCACGTGGTGGCTGTGTAAAGTGTAGATGTCATGGAACCCAACAGAGATAATTTAGGGTGGGGATCTTTCTGGCTTTCTTCAAATCATGCTGTACGAATGACCATCACTCTACCTCCAAGAAGGGCACACCCTGCTCTCAATCCTGGAATATTTTCAATTATATTTCCAATAATTGAGGGTACAATGCATTCTGCTTCTCTTTTCCCTGCAATCATATTCTTCCCTGATCTACTGCTTCTGGAATTTTCAAAAGTCCTGAAAATATTTCTGAAAAATAAATTTTCTGCATTCACTGTTCATCCCTCCTGCCCCTGCAGGGCCTTCCTTAGACAGGGGCTGGAAGAAGCGTATCTTCTACTGCCAATGCTGAGTTAGAGCGGCAGGTCTCCCCATCCATCAGTTCTAACTGCATTCAAACATTTTCAGTATGTGGGCTCCTTGATAACTTTCACTGTATGGAAAACAAAATGGAGGAAAATGATTATTGGCACAAAAGGGGGAGGCCATAAATCTTCAAATCTGATACAGGACAGATTGGAACAATATGGGTTCTCCAAGGTTGCCATGATAATGTACCTAATAATTCTCCTTGGGCAAAAAGGCAATCTGCTTTCAATCAATCTTGCTTTTTCTGAGCAAAAATACCAATTATGTTGAAGGAAGATTTTTTTTTCTTGCTTTTTGATAAAGACTGCTCTCCACCCCAGAAATCATGCTGTAGCTAAAAGATATATATTTTCAATTGTCTAGAATGGTATTGGACAGCTAGCACCAAATGGAAAAAGTCAATCCTTTTTTTTGCTCCCCTCTCTTGTCAGCATTTGTCTGCTTCTTAGGAGAAGTGAAAGTTAATTAAGGCTTAAGGGATAATATTGATTGCATTGGAATATATTTCATATGTACCCAGCACATTTTCAAGTAAGAGAACCCTGACTTTTTCTAAGGCTGAATAAATCAGCTGGCTGAGCCTTTGATTCAAGGGTGAAAGGGGGACTCATCTCCTCCCCTTTCACTTCTCGCACATCTTTCGTAGGGATGAATGATTTCGGAAGAGGAAGAAAGGGTGCTGGTAGATGCTTGTTCAGTTCTTTGTGTACCAGATAGGAAAGGATGGATGTTCAGGCGTTTCCTTGTACCTATCATTGATTTAAGTACAGCTTTGAATAATAACCAGGCTTATGCTGGTACAGAACTTTGAACTTTACAATGTCTGGTGCAGGAGGCTGGCTGGGTGATGCTAACCTCTCAGCTTCCTCATGGGAAGGCATATGGAATGGGAACAAGTAGCTTGCCCAGGGTGACACACATCCTTGGTACCAGAGCAGGGAATCCTATCTGTCTTTCTTTCACACCCAAGTGAAAGAAACAGCCCAACCCACATGTCTGTCCTGTGGGGATACCCATACACTGGATACATGTTGGCCTTGTTTCTAACCTTCGAAGTCCGTGGGCAGAAAGCATTAGGATGACACCAAGCATCCCCATTGTCATTTGTAGGGAGGTCGGGTCAGGAGGGGAATCCTATTTTTCTGTCACTTTGTACACACTGGGCAAATTCAAAATTAGAAATATTATTCAGAACATGCAAATTCATCTGTAGCGTTTTATCCATATAAAAGCACATGTACCACAAGAAGCATTTTAAGATATGATGTGATTTAAATGTGTATAATCTAGGTGTTCAACTTATATTGTATATTAGGATATACTGTGTATTTCACAGCCTTATAGGAAAGAGGGGGTTGGTCATGTGGGCTTCGGACATAAAATTTGGATGGGTGGCCAAGGGACCTCCCTCCACCTAGCAGGTACTGGCGAGAGAGCAGAGCGATCGCGTTAAGACGGCTCTTCTGCAGTAGCCATTGGCAGTCTTCCCTCCCCTCGATGGCCTCTGCCTGCCTGATTGCTAAGTGCACCACCGTAACAATAACAGTTCATAATGGTGATATTATTAACTGCATCGTGCATATTATTGATTTACTCTTTGTTCTGCATCATTATCCTTTCGCCAATGAGTTTACTGTATTATTCTCACATACTTAGTCAAGCACCAAATTACAATGAAAGGGCAGGCTCTTGTAATGGCATCTAATGGAACATTGCATAAGCCATCACCATTGCCTCCTGTTATGGGCTGCCTCCAGCCAATGAGCTTTCTGCCTTATTGGAATGTGCACAGAGCAATTATGCAGTGCAAGGGGCCTGGCTATTCTAAATTTTACCCAGGAAATAACCATGCTGCACGTTCACCACCTGCCCAGGTCTCAAAGCACAGCTAGCGATTCAGCCTCCGTCACTCTCAGCCTGAGGGAAACAGGGACAAGAGCGGAGCTCCTTGCTAGGGGCACTGGAAGCCGGTGGCTTTATTTGCACAGTCAGTCCCCAGCTTTTGGTCTTGCAGCTCACTCATGCATCGAAGTGCTCACTCCTGATTGTGCACTCTGGAGCAAATGCACACAGGATAGCCTGGTGCTCAAATCAGATTAATCCAGGAGCCCAAAGCTGTTGGATAGACTGTTAGGCTCAATAGTTCCGAAAGAAGGGATCATCTCAGAGTGAGCCACTATTTCCAGAGACAGAAGTCCAAACCACCCTAGAACTCCAGCCTCATCCCTTCCCAGTTTCCCCTATCCTGAGGTCTTGGAAACCCCAGGCACCCTAAGGAAGCCACCGCATGGGGACGCACAGCCAGGCGGCATGATCTTCCATTCCACGGGCATCCCATCCCCATTTAGCCCTGAGTAATGCTCACTTACTGTAAAGTGTTACATGCCGCCATCGTCGGAGGAGTTATGGTGGAAAAATGCAAAATTTCCTTTTTACTGCTTATGGCCAGTAGAGCCTATAACGTGTCAGACTACACATTAGCCACCCTGATAAAAGTCCGCTTTCTTACACACAAAATCATCGTTTCAGCAAGATTTGTTATCTCATTACCTGATAAGCTCTATGTCATAAACCAAGACTCATATAGTAAATCTCCCGGGAGGACGCTTTGTGGGCAGAAAGGGAGAGATATGAATCTGCAAGGGACTTGATAATGCAGCATTTAAGCGCAAGCATAATGTCACTTATTGTTAAATGCATAAAACCACTTGGCCAAACGGTTGGGCTTTTAATAGGATTTTTGTGCAGCATCAGGTGAGAAGCCATATGCCTTTTCTGTCTAGGAGTCTCTGAGCACCTGCTAGCACCGCTGCTTTGCCTCACAGGCCTCCGGGGATGGTGGCTGGGCTTTTAGGGAGGTGGAGGGAGGAAAGGACTGCTTCCCTGCAGCTGCCGCGCTTCCTCTGTCTTGCCAGGGCGGGATGCGGGTCACCTTGCTGGGCCTGACCTGATCTAACTGGCCTTTCCCATTCAGGCACATTGTGGTCTGTGGACACATCACTCTGGAGAGTGTTTCCAACTTCCTGAAGGACTTTCTGCACAAAGACCGGGATGATGTCAATGTGGAGATCGTTTTTCTTCACAAGTAAGAGGCTCTTGCTGTTACCAGACCCCCCACTGAACCACGCACACCCTGGGGGTCTCCCTGAGTGTCTGTAAGAGCGGTACTGAGGGGGGTGGCAGTGGGGATCAGGCTAGAGTTGAATAAGTCACGATCCCTGCTGGCCTCATTGGAGAGGACATTACTGAACCAATGGGAAGGGGAGTCACACACTGGTTCAGTCGTGAGAGCAGCGCCTGCCACTGCGGAGACAATTCTGGAACCACATCCGAGTTTCTCTGTGGAAGAAATAACAGTGGGTTCATTATGGGTCCTGCTCGTCCTTACTGTCCCTGCAGCAATCCAGTGTGTTTGGTGTCCCACGGTGTCTGGTGTGGGGTGATTAGCTGTATGGTGTGGGGTATGTTAGGAGTGCAGGAGTGGGACAGAGACCAAACAAGACACCAACGTCAGAGGAAGCAGGTATAAGGTAGTAATCAGGACAACTGCTGTTCTTGGGAGCCTGGTGTGGGGCCCTAGGCTGGCCACCGAGCATGCAGTCTCTCATTTAATCCACAGGCAGAGTAAAAGTACATGCTCTTGACTCAGACTCCTCTGTCTGAATCCTGACTCAGCCCATTACTGGCTGAGCCAATTACTTAACCTTAGCCAATTACTGTGCCTCAGTTTCCACATCCATAAATCAGGGAAATAACAATGATTCCCACCTTGTTGGGCTGTTGTGAGAACGAAATGAAACAATCCACTTGAAGTGTGCGGAGCACAGTCAGGCATGCAACAAGTGCTCAATAAGTGTTAGTTATCAGCGTGAAAGGTGAAATATATTAGGCAGCACAGTCAGTTTAGGAGGTAGGTCTTACCGTGTGTGTGTTACAGGTAGGAAAGCAGCGGTCTCCTTTCCGCCCGATGTTGTTGAGGTTTTAACCTCTGCCCGATCCCCCTTTTTAGGTAAAAGGTGGTCTGCCACAGGAGGGGAGAGAATTAGGGGTTCTGCCATGTTGACATGGATGCTACCATCGTCATCATCTTTTATGGAGACGGGGCTATTGAGGGGCCAGTCCTGGCACCAGAAGGCCAGGGCAGAGCTCCCATGCTGGCGTTGGCTCCACATGGTGTTGGCCACTCAGGGCTCGGTCCTGCTCTGAGGGCCCAGCGAGGCCAACCTCCCTACAAACTGCCCGTTCTGTGCATCCCCTTCCTCCAGCATTTGTTCACAGAATGCCAGACTTCCCTCCGTTGGAGCACGAGCACTTTTCTGTTCCGCACTGACTTCTCCAAACTCTCAGAAGACAGACCAGGCTGTGGCAGCACAGGAGCAGGTGCCCAAAGGTCCAGTTCAGTGCGTAGCCATTGCCAGCCATGGGGCCGGGTCTCTGCTGAGCGTTTTGGAAAGTTCAAGAGGCGGATGGTGTGCAGGTTCTGCCCTCATATCAGTTGGGCATTTCAGGATGAGCGGGTGTGCAGCCATTAGAGGATGACATGAACCCTATATTATCCACGGAATGCCAAAGGCAGTTTAATTGAGAACTGCATGGGGCATCTCTCTCAGGGAGAGGCCAGGCTACTGGCATTACCAGGACAGGCTTCTGACAGAGGCACAACCTGTGATGGGTCTGGGAAAGTGGGTGGATTCACACAGGCAACCACTCTTTTCTTACCCACTGCTTTAGTTTGAGTAAAAATGCTGGCTGCTAATCCTTCAATTGCTAGGATTCACCTTAGTGTCCCCAGCATCTGTCAGTATTAGACTCATAATGGATGGCTCAGTTAATTAACCTCTCAAAGCTTTGGGTAAATGACATGTTTTGAAGTTAAAATAAGTTACTACTTGTCAATCTAGTAGAACGTTGTCTGTCATATCGTAAACACACAACAATATTAACTATTTTTATTATTACTAAGGACTTAATAAATGTTAGGCAAGTGTTGACTATCATAGTCCCTGGCATATAGTAGGTTCTAACTAAATATTGTCTCCCAGTGCCTAGCACAGACTCTCATAGAGTGTATTTTTCATCTCTGCAGAATTAATAGTCAATCACTTTTTTCATCTTTGTCATTCAATGGGAAAGGTGCCTGCCCAGCTCGGCACTGAGGCATGTGATGCATAGTAACATGTATGCAAATCAAGAATAGTACTGAGAGCAAATGGTGACTGCTCAGAGTTGATATTCTTTGATCCAGGCCTTGGGAGATGAGAAGTCCGTGAGTCAGAGAAACAGGGGAAGGCTCTTGATGGAGCAAATGGCAGGATGGCTCTACCAGGGGGAACTTCAGCTAATCTCCGATTGTGTTAGGGTTCTCCAATGAAGCATATCAATAGGAGATAGATAGAGCTAGAGATATATACATATAATTTATATATCAGTATCTGTGACATAGTTACAGATGTGGATAGATAGGTTTAAGTATCTACATATCAATATATCTACCTCTATCTATGTCTATCTATCTGTCTATGCATAGAGGGATTTAGTATGAGGAATTGGTTCACTTGATTCTGGAGGCTGAGAAGCCCTACGATCTGCCATCTGCAAGCTGGAGACCCTGGAAAGCTGGTGGTGTCATTTAGTCTGAATCGAAGGCCAGAGAACCAGAGGAGCCAGTGGTGTACACCCCAGTCCAAGGGCAGGAGAATGGAATGAGATGTCCCAGCTCAAGCAGGCAGGCAAGAGGCAAAGGGGACACATCCCCTCCTCCTCTGCTTCATTGTCCACTCGGGCCCTCAGAGAATTGCATGGCACCCGCCTGTGGTGAGGAGGGAGATCCACTGTACTGAAGTCGCTGATTCCAATACTAATCACCCTCGCAGACACCCATGAATCATGTTTAATTTGGGCACCCCATGACACAGGCAAGGTGACACATAAAATTAACCATCACACCAGTGTCCCAGCCCAGCTTCTCTATTCGTAAAATAGGGATTCCATTCATGACGAAGGCTAAGACATATTGCCCCGAAAGCTTCAGCTTTTGTAAAGGCCTCAGGCCTTTTTATCCTACGTTGGTGCTGGTTTTGGTTTCAGTTGGGCTGGAGTCTTACTTCTCTTGAGTGTGACAGGGGCTGCTTTGACGGCCACAGCCTTTCCCCAGGGCTCACTGTGGAAAGGTGAGAAGGGAATTGAAATCCCCCAGTCCAGGTCCGCTGTATTAACGGCTGTTTCTTCTCTCTCTATGCAGCATTTCCCCTAACCTGGAGCTCGAAGCTCTGTTCAAACGGCATTTTACTCAGGTGGAATTTTATCAGGGTTCAGTTCTTAATCCGCATGATCTTGCGAGAGTCAAGGTAAGGAGGAGGAGGTGACTTCTGCTTTTACTGCATCTTGCCATGGGGAAGCGTGTCTAACTCTGTGGGGAGGGGAGATGCCCCATGGGATGGCCAGCAGTCATCCCTAGACCCCTAGTGAGATAAGTCAGATACCACCAGTGTTGACATCACCCTTCCACTGGCCTCCGGACCTCATTTTGCGGGCACATGCTAGACCACCTATAAGCCCACCACACTTGGACTGTCATAATGTGAAACTTAATATTTTGCTGGTTCCCTCAATATCAGCTGCTGCTAAAGGAAGTGGACCAGTTGTACAGACTCAGAAGTCTTGTACATACAACATAATAATCAAGTAATTCCCATCTTGAATCCTTAAGTTAGACTCAAGGTAGCTCCAACATCCATTATTTACACCTGAAAGAAACATTAGTGTAAAGCATAAAATAAAATTTTACTAAACCATAAAACGTTTTGTGCTCCCTTTTTTTCCCTCACCAAAGACTCCAGGTGCAAAACTAAACATGCAGGTATCTGACATCACTTGGTAATGGACTAGTCTTTCTTTCCAGAACTTGCTAAGTTAGAATCTTTCATAAAGCACACCTGAGGCTTAGAAGGGAAAGGTACACAGCAAAATGGCATCTGCCACTTTATTCATTTGATATAGATTTGGTAAGCATGTTCAATTTTTGCATGCTTAGTGGGTGTTCCTTAACACTGTGAGTCCACTGAAGTCTAAATGCTAACTGTGGTCACCACATAATTCTGTAAATAAGATAATTGGCCAACATGAATAATCCAAAAGGATTTGGGTAAATTCTTTGCATTATTAAAGAAATCTAGAGGCAGTTTGTGACATACGATGGAGGAGATCATGCCCTCCCTCCAAACGCAGGAATGGCCCATTAAGTACAACACAAGAAGTAGGACAGATTGCCGACCAGGGCCGGCACTGAGAATTCTTATGCTTATGTAGCCCAGTTAATCTTAATATTATCCAGACATGACCCAAGTTACAGCTAATGCAAAATCTTATGAGAACATAGAGAAGGTAGTTATTGTTCATGGACCTAATTTAAATGCAAGCAGTTATTAGCACATCAGACTCACGGTCCCCTCTAAGGAATAAGCCCCTTTAGGCTCGTGTTTAGGTAAGTCAGTAGGTTGTATTTTGAGGTCATTTGTAATGTATCATTTCATACACATAGATTTGTTGTCTTTTGACTATCGGAATACTAATGCAATGCTAAACAATATGGAGCTGTTATCTGATTTAGGGCTCTGATCTCAGTCCCCAGATAATGAAGACATAAAAAAGGTTGGATGAAAGACTTTGGGATCTACATTTGTGAATCTCTAACTACTCAGTGAACTTGCTAACCTGGGAGAAGGGGTTGAGCCCATCTGCCTCTGTTTCCTGGCTCGAAGAATTAGGAGGATGGTGCAGACGGTTGAAAAAGGAGGTGGGGAGGGGACTGAAAGGCTTAATTAATTGTTATTTAAAGAAATCTGGAAATCCTACATGTAAGCGCCTATGCCAAAGGAAAAGTATAATTACCAAGGTACATGTTGTACCCCCCGACAGCAACAAGATGAAATGTTTATACCATAACAAGGACTTGCAACCTACACTTTTGACAAAAACTATAATCTCTCAAGCTTGTTTTTTTTTTTTCCTTTCCTTGCAAAGCACCAGTATCTCCAAGAGCTGTCAACAGAGAGAGACTGCAGTCAAGCGTGGCTATTTATATGTTTGTGTTCTGTGATTTTTCCTTTTGGTGTCTTAGATAGAGTCAGCAGATGCGTGCCTAATCCTTGCCAACAAGTACTGCGCTGACCCAGACGCTGAAGATGCCTCCAACATTATGAGGTAACTCTGGGGGCTGGGGAAGGCCCAGGGCTTGGCAGCCTGTGGCCCACTCGTGGCCTTTTGGGGTCCCCTACAGAGACTATCTCTGTGAGACCTTCTCCGCCTCCTGTGCCACCCCACAAGTCACTGTCCGCATGGGCCTGGGAGCCCGGGCTGCAGTGGGTGAGGAGGGCAGTGGCACCCAGGGCGCTGCCAACAGGAAGCTCACTGTCCCCAGGCCGCAGCTCTGGGGTGCACAGCTGGCCACGGGTTTGAGATTCCCAGAGACAGAACTAGAAGAGGAAAGGTAGATTCACATGGGTACAGGGCTGAATTAAGGTGCTGTGTTTCCTAAGGGGAAGTGGACCTGAGATATCTGAACTGGGGGTGACTTTGTCCCACAGGGGACATTTTGCAGTGTCTGGAGATGGCTTTGGTTGTCATGACTAGGGGGATGGTGCTGCTGGCGTCTGGTGGGTAAAGACCAGGGATGCCGCTAAACATCCTGCAACGCACAGGACAGCCCCCAGGGCAGAGAATTATCTGGCCCAAAATGTCGGTAGTGCCAAGTTTGAGAAACCCCTTGTTAGAGCTTTCCGTGTGCATCTGTAGCATGCTGATTAGTGTCACCCAAAGAGGAGTTTATGGACCAATTAGCTTAGTTCAGCCTATTTCCCCAAACTAATAGTGTTCTTCACTGAAAGCCTTTTCAATGCCTTTAATACTGTTGTGAATCTCTGAGATGGTGCATTAGAGAGGATGTATCAAACCTATTTTACTACAAACTCCCTTGGCCCCATTTTTTTTTTTTTTAACAGAACATCTGGTGGGAGGACACTCTGGGAAGCATTGCCCAGAGGGTGAGGCCCCTCTACTGCTAATCTCAACCCCCACTCCAACACCTTGTTCTTTTCTCATCTCAGAAGAGCAGTCGTTCAGGTTTTGTCCTTTCCATAGATCCACGTTCGTAGCGTGCAACTATAAAATGTCTAAAACGTCAAGACATTTCGCTGCAGGTAGTTAAAGGACGTTTGGAATTCATCTCTCTCGCGTAAATTGCAGAAGCGTTACAAAGGCTGAGGGGAAACAACAAAGAGAACCTTCTGGAAAGGAGCTGAACTGCGAGGAAACATTTCGGCCCACTGCCTTCCCAGGAACTCTTGTCTAATTGTGAACAGCCATCCCTGGGGCCAAAGATTTCCCCTCTGCGGAGGCTTGGTTTACTGTGTCCTGGGAATGTACCTGAGGTTGAGGGTCAGGAAGTTGCCTTTGGGGCGTGACAATGCCTGCATCTCCTTTTCATCGGTGGCCCCGATGACATGAGCCTTCCCATCAGTGAGGTGGGGGAATTCCTCCAGTGCGCTTCGGAGCACTGGTCCCCAAAGCATCTGGTCCTTGTGTCTGGCAGCCACATCTGGCACCATCTTCCTGTTCCACTCACTTTTCTTTGGCAACAGGCTCAGTGCAGTCGTTTCAAGGAAGTTGCTGCATGAACTCCTGTGAGCACTGGGCTTGCCAGGCTGCGGAGGGAGGGTGGGGTGGATACTGGCTTCACACCTGGACCTGTCCCTAAGGAGTGACAGCTGGACAGTGACTACACTAGCCTCAGTTAAGGGTGTGTCACTTGTCCCTTTCTTTGAAGTAAGTAGGGTTTTTATCCTTTGCCATGTTTTTTTTTTTTTTGTCATTTGAAATGATAAAAGTGTAGCCCTTAAGGAACCAGGCTTCATTTTTTTTCAAAGTTCCAAATGGAAAACCAAAAGAAGATGAAGCTTAACGTTTTTACCCCACAGAGAAGTTTGGGGCTGACATGGCTTTCCCCCCCACCCTCGAGTGAATAATGGAAATGAGTAATATCTTTGAAATGGGCATTTCTCTTAATTGCAATATTTTATTCAAACCCTGACTGTGATAGGGTTAATATGAAGACATGTAGGTACCAGAGTGATTGGCAGGATGCCAAGGCATAGAAATTACTGGTCAAAGGTAGTATCAGAAAGGCAATTAAGTAGAACCAGAACTGAGGCCCAGGCAGCAAAAGGAAATGGGAAGTTCAGGGTTAAAAATGGGCTCTGTCTCTCTCTTATTTGTATAATCCTCCTTCCTCTTTAATTTAATGAGACCAATCTGCCCCTTTTGAAATTAAAATGTCAGAGACCCATTTGAAATGAGCTAATGCAGAAAACTGGCTGAGGCTGTGGAGTGCCAGGCGGGGCTGACAGAGGCTCAAAGGCCCTGAGTTATAAGTATGGGCCAATACAACACTTTTTCAAAAATAAAATGAAATCCTTCAAGTGCAAAAACCCAGGGCGGATTTGTGCTGGAGAGGCTTTAGCGTGATCCGTTTCCTAAATTCACAAGTTGCAGCTTTGCGGAAAAAGCTGCTCCCTGGCTGTCTTCTCTTCAGCTTTGCACAGAAAGGGGTGCAGTGGGGAGCTCTGCTTGGTGGGAAGTTTATGGGGGCGGCCGTCATGCACGCATTGCATTTCTGATTAGGCTTAGGAGGTGGGCCTGTCTGTGGCATTCCATTCTTTAGCCTTCCTTGTCACAGAAGGAAATGTACAATGTCACCTGTGACAGAGCCGGTAATGACAAAAACCATAACTTACACGTGGAGAGAGCTTTTAATGATTTCAAAGCATTTTCACATCTGGTCTCCCATTTGCTGCTCATACCAAGCCTGTGAAGTAAATAAAGCAGGTACTGTTGCCCCTGTGTCCAGATGAGGAAACAGGAACAGAGAGCCCAGGGATTTCCTGAAGGTCACCCAGTTCATTGGTACAATAGCTGCGACTGGAACCCAGGTGTTTCCACTCCTCTGCTCCCTGCCCCTCCCTTCAGCGCAGCCACTGACTTGGGGAGGACACGGGAGGGTGGGGGTGGGCGCCAGCGGTGTTGGTGTTCAACACTGTGTACGGCCTGAGGGCAGGTGGGGGCAATTTCCCACCAGACTGTGACCCCCACAAGGCCTTGGCACTCATTTTAAATCAGTGTCCAAGCCATCCTTTAGACTCCGTTAGCTATGGAAGGCTGGGACCTTGCCCCCATCCTGACAGCCCTGCTTAGAAGTCACTTTTGTGAGAGTGGCCGAGTGTGTGTCACAATTAGAGCCATTTGTCATGCCGCTTGTTTGATTTGTCATTGTTGCCTCAAGTTGTTAACTTGGAGAATTGGACTCAGAGCAGATTGTTTCTTGGCTGGTCCCTGGGGTGCTGGAGACGGCAAGCCTCCGGCGGGGGCCACAGGATTCGAGCTTGCTTTTGCTGCCGAGGTGTCCACACAGGCAGTCACCCCGTGAGCCCTGCTCCAGGCCCCTACCCTCCAGCACACACAGACAGGCACACATCCCGTCCCCAAGGCATCACAGGGACCCTCAGATTTCTTTCCTTTTTTTTTTTTTTTTTTTGAGACAGAGTCTCACTCTGTTGCCCGGGCTAGAGTGAGTGCCGTGGCGTCAGCTTAGCTCACAGCAACCTCAAACTCCTGGGCTCAAGCAATCCTTCTGCCTCAGCCTCCCAAGTAGC
>CAUYRT010090874.1:0-12670 GCA_963574885.1 Lepilemur ruficaudatus | reverse complement strand
CGGGGCAAACGATACTGTCGGGTGCATACCACATGACTAGGAGTGGGCAGAACCTGCGGTGGGCGATGGGTGACGGGGGTGGCCACGCACCATTGGCTTCACAACCCTAACTCGGAGGCGGAACTCACCTGCGGAGGTGGTTAGGGTTAAGCCACGCAGAATGTCAACACCCAGAATATATTCCTTCATGGGGACACATATATAGTGTAAGGCCTGGGGGCCAAACGCCCTATCCCCAATGGAATAGTCACTTGTTGAACTTGGACAGTTTGCCCACCATAGCCATCTATGTGGGTTGTCTGCCCAGCAAACCGCTCAGGGCTTCCATAGATTAGGGAGCGGTCAGCTCCCATGTTCACCAAGGCCAAAACCAGCTGCACATTCATAGGGGACCAATGAACAGCAAGTTCCATATTCGGCCTCTGGTCATTTGGGATCCCCTCTAACCGGTTACCTGGGCCTAACCCCCAGTCTATATCAAAGAGGGGGTTCAACCATAAAATCTTGCAGCCACACATTGCAGGTCTCTTTGGCAGGTGTCTCAGTTCCCTGCCTCTTGGGTGCTTTCGTGAGCCACTGGTGGGGAGCCAGCTGATTCCACAGAGCCAGCAATACCTCACTAGGCTGTTTATCTTCTCTTTACTCCTGCTAGTAGGAGGTGGAGCCACATCTGGGTTCTAGACACCTTCTGGGCCCGTATACTGCTTTCTTCTGCAGGGGCCCTGAGCTCTCGGGCCCTTCTTGGGTCCTTGTAGCACACATACTCGTCCCCTCCCCCCTTTCTGCTCTTTGGCGTCTCCCAGAGCTGCCATGGCAGTGGTGACCTCATGTACACACTTCCCCGCGGAGCCAAATGAATTGGAGGGAGCTGTAGCTGAGACTAGGTCGCGCATGCGTGCAGTGAAGCGCTCCTCATCGGGCCCCCAACAGTTATCTACTGCAAAAATGGCTTGGTGCGTTCCCAACTCCCGAAGAGTCTGAATTAAGTCCATGTACGGAGTCCACTTACTCATGGTTTTGGGTAGTTCTCCGGCATCATTCCCCACTGTGCCAGCAGCAGCCATAAGCCATTCAGGCAAGGAGTGGTGGCTCTCGCCATGGCGACCACTTGTCCGTAGCCTCTGTCTCAGGGAGGGATGTATAGTCATGGATGACAATTGCTCCATCTCCCATGGGGAGCACAGGACTCTGTCCGTCCCTTCATCCCATAAATGCAGCAAGCAGGCAGGCACGGCCTCCCCAGGACACTGTCTGCACTGTCTCCCCAGCTCCCGCAGCTCCTTGGGGGTGTCGGCAGAGTGAGAGATATGCCCTGGCACTGTAGGCGTGCCCTGCACCCCCCCCCAGCCCCCATGGGCTGTGCATGCTCCATTCTCTGTTTTACGAGGAGTTGGGGGGCGCTCTCAGCAGGGTGGGGGCCCCCCTCAGTCTCCTGCATACTTGCAGTTTCATCAGCGTCCAAGGTCGGACCACTGGTTAACTCTTTCTCCAACTCCTGCAGGCGGGCTTCCAAATTTTCCTCTGTCTCCTCTAACTCCCTTACCTGGGCTTCTCGCCGCAGGGTGTCCTCATGCTGCTCCCAGAGGGCTGTGAGGAAGAGCCGCCCACCCGACCAGCCGCTGCAGCCACTCCCCCAAGGCCCTCAAGGCCTTTGCCAGGGCGGCAGGGGTACATTCTACCTGCTCCCACCCCGTGGCCGGGGCCCACGGCATGAGAATCGCTGCCACTAGCCTGTAGGAGGCCACATGTCCTCCCCTGCTGGGGTGGAGGGGACACTTACCCCTGCGGATCCTGGCGGACTACGCCAAGTGCGAGGAAGAAGCTCTGTGGCTAACGAGTGCTCACGCGCAGGCTTCAGAACTTGGAAGGACAGGTGAGTGGCAGCGGGCAGGTGAGACGTGCTCTTTATTGTTGGGGGGACATAGCAGTGGCGAAAAGCATGACCGGGAACATGGCGAGTGCTTATACATGGCTCTGAACGACAGTGGCAACAGGCCCTGGGAAAGTGTGATCACATGGGGTCACATAGGAGATGACAGCTTGGTTACATGAGTGTGCCGACTCAGGCCTCCCCGGAAGGCCAGCTAACGGGGGTGGGGGTGGGGCTGGGCAGGAAAACACACGGTGGCCATCATCTTAGTTTGGCCTAAGAAACCTGTTGCCTAGACAAACGCGTTTTCCCTTACAACCCACGTCTCTTTCATTCAGAGATATGAAAATGGGCAGCTATTTTTTCCTCCATTCCTCTTTTGAGGACTCTCTCTTTTCCTTGCGTCAGATTTAATGGAAACTCTAATAATGGGATGAAAATAACACCAGGTTATTTTATTGGGGCATGAGCAACATAAAAGACCCACGTAACTAAGATAAACCTGAAATTCCATCTCAGAACGTGGAAAATTGTTGCTTCTCTGAAGCTTCCCCAGAGCTCCCTTGTAAATACAGGTTTGCCGGGGACACCTGGATTTTGAGAATAAATGTTTTCTGAGAAGCTTTTAGTGTCTGGCTTGGTTGACTTTTCCAAATCTGAACTATTCTTTAAAAAGCCAAATTTGTTGGATAAATGTGTATGCAGCATTTTCAACTTGGCATCAACACTTTGTTTTTTGCATAATTTATAGCAACTCACATGTTTAAATATTCCAGTGTATACTCACGAGGGGGAGTTGGATGCACTTTTAATTATTGAGCGTCAACCTCCCTGAGACTGATAAAACTATTAAAACTAAAATTTGGTGCTGGCCTGGGATGATGTTACTAAAATTGAAAGATAATTCCCCAGTCCTGGCAGTCTTACTATGAAATTTCCTCCCAGTGAAAAAAGGTATAATTCTCAAACCCAGCTGACTGGAGACTTAGGATTGCCTTGAAATACCAGATCTGAAGCACATGTGGTCTAAATCCCCCTAAACTGATTACCTTGGTGTCTTTTAAAGTCTTGGTACTAATTTAATTGACTGCTGTGAGCAACCCCAGGAAAGGGGGTAAGAAATCCATTCAAATCCTCGCTGTTAAATAAAACCTGCCAGCAAATTACTGGCAGCAGAGGGGTTTACAGAGCAAGAATCACCTGCAAAGACCTCATTCAAAGTAGCTGAGCCCCATTCCTTCATTAAATGAGAACTTTTTAGCTTCCCTGTCGGGTAGCCCGGTTATCATGTTTGGCCATAAGACATTCATACCGATTTTTATGTTTTATTTCAAACCCTGTTTTGCAGCAGTCAGATCTGCAATGCGTTCGTATGTGGCTGTTCTTGTTTGATTCAATCAATGCCATTGATTTTCCTTTAAATGCAAAGATTGCACAGTTCAGCTTTAATTGCGGATCTAGTTGCAAGGGCTGTCTCTTGGAGGCAGGTTGTTCTGTTTTTCTCCTAATAAATCACTATTTACTGATTGGCTGGGTTGGACCTTTCTTTGTTAACATTTCCCCCCCTTAATGTTGGGCACTGAGGTCTCTGAACCTGTAAGGGGAAAAGTCCACGCGAGCAGTTGATTGAAGGCATTTTAGTAAGGCTTTAATACCTAGGTTACGTGTTTTATTGTGCCTTAATGAAGGAGTCGAAGGGAAAGTTAAGCCAAAGTGCCCTGGGGGACACTTTTAAAAGGATGTAACCATGTTTGAGTTTGTTGTATAAAACAACCTGTCTTGAGGGAGGGGCACCCTGAGGCTATTCATGTGTTCAGCTCATTAAAAGACTCCCCTCCTCTCCTAGGACCTTTCCTTCTAGTTTACCAATATGTTGTTGTTTTTTTTTTTTTTTTATTATTTGGATCTATTTTTTTCAGTGATGTACTGATGTCATTGATCTCAAGGTAGACCCAAGTGAGTTTAAATACTGGCTTTAAGACTTCTTAGCTATGTGACCCTAGGCAAGTCTTTTCATCTATGTCACTCGTTTATCAATTGGGAATGATAATAAACCACTCCTCAGGCTTTGCCAGGAGTAACTAACATGATGCTCATGAAGGGCTTAGCATGATGCCTGGAAAACAGGGCGTAATAGGTGTTCGCCGTTATGGTCCTATGGTGTCAGCGAAAGCGGGGAGGTGACTGGTGTAGGTTCCATCCCAAGCTGTTAACAACTTACATGGTGGTTCCCGTGGGTCTGGCACCATTCTATGTGCTTTCCAAATCATCACTGACTTAACCTTCCTATCAGTCCCACAAGGTAGGTACAATTATTTTTATCCCCATTTAATAGATGAGAAAACTGAGTCTCTGAGAGGTAGAGACCTGTCCAAGCTCTCATGGTTAGTGAGGAGGAGAGCCAGGTCTGCCCCCTTGTCCACAATTTTTAATGCTCTACTATCATGTGCCCTTCTGGGAAACCAGATGCCTTCCCCTCACTTCAGATTTTACATTTGGGCATGATTGTCTGGGTATCATTGTCAATTAAATAAAACGCCCAGGGCTGTAACACCTTGCTCCCTCAATCCTATGTGTTTTGCTCCCCTAAGGAAGCTCATGAGGCATGAGGTCTTCGGAGGCCCCTGCATGGGTGTTTTCATTCACCGACTTGTGCAGGGCGTGACGTGGGTTGGCCAAAGTCGCCTAGAGATGAAGGACCCCAAGCAAATAGTGGAGTCGATCTTTGACATCTGTTCCCTCTCCCCTGCTCTGTGCCGTGGATTTCCCTTTGGTGCCCCCTTTCTGTTGTTTCTTATTGTCTTATTTGTCTTCATGCCATTTCACTCTCTCTCCTGCTAAAAACCTGTGCTCAGAAGTATCAAGGGTCTATTTCTCTTTTTCCCTCCCTCTCTCTGTCCCTATATTCTTTCCTTCCCTTTCCCTATTTCTTCCTTCCCTTTCCCTATTTCTTCCTTCCCTATATATTTAGGGAGCTTTTATTTTGTGCCATGCACTTTTCTAGGTATTAAGGATGCAGCTTTGAACAAAATATTTATTCATTCACTTGACTCTTTGAACATCTACAAAGTTCCATGTGCTATTCTGGGTGTTGGGGAACGTGGCAGTCAATCTACCAGCCCAAGCTCTTCTCAGAGCCCACATTCGGGGGAGCTGCAGACAAGAGGTGGATGGACAGTAACAAGCCTCAGGCAGGGGTGGTGATCTGTGATACAAAGAAAAATCAGGACGTGTTGGAGCTGAGAGAGGGGTGTGGGATGGTTCTTTTAGACAGCCTAGTCAGAAGAGGTCTCGCTAAAGAAACAGGATCTTAGCAGTGTCTGAGCCGTCATGCCATTCTTTGTGTGATATTCCAGGTGGGAAGAGCACACGCAAAAGCCCCAAATGTATGTGTGGACTTTGGTGCCTTGGAAAATAGCGCAGAAATCAAAGTGGTCATTTGTGGGCCATCTGGTCTCTGTCGCAACTCCTTGCCTCTGCCGTTGTAGCATGGATGCGGCCACAGACAACATGTAAACAAACGGCGCAGCTGTGTTCCAATAAAGATTTATTTTAAAAGCAGGCAGTGGGCTGAGTTCGTTCAGTCTGCTGTGGTTTCTCAATCCCTGACATTCCAATAGAATATTTAAGAATAACAATTAGACTGATATGAAATACACAAAAATAGGGAACAAAAGATTTAAAGTTTTTCTTTATTCTTTACTTTTACCAAAGGTGCATTCATAAACTGAATCTTGGAATCTCTCAATTCTGAATTAAATAATATTTGGCAGAGCCCAATATTTGGCAACTTGACAAAATTGCCAAGAAGTTGGAATTGATCTCTGTCACCTTTCTTTCTCTGCTGCTTTTCTCCTGATTTCGAGGGCTTCGGCATTCTTGAATTTCTTCCAGTTTGGGGTAGCTGAGTTGTGTAGAGCGGTGGCTCTATGGGTTTCTATAAAGGATGGATTTAGGAGGAACAATTGGCTTCAAAGAGAGCTCAAGGCAACTTGTCCTGAAGTATAAGCATTCACATAGCGAGAATATCACCTTTTATATAAGTTTGATGTGGTTTCAAAGGGCCAGTGGAGAAGCCCTTGAAAGCCAACTTCTGGTTGATGAAGGAACACTGATGACATGGTAGGTGTCGAGGACTGGCAAGGAGCATTTTTCCTACTTGCATGCTAACAAGTTAGCTCGCTACAGTTTGATGGACACTACTGGAGACACAAGACTCCTGGTACAGAGGCGAAGGACAGTTTATTACTCATAGCAATGGCAGTAGCCAGAGTGTCAGCATTTGAGCTGGTTCTCTGAGCTCTAATACCCACAGGGTAACACAGTGAAGGCCAGGTCATGCAACCATGCAATGGCTTGTGGGTTGTGCCACAAGAGAGACATCCCAAGTGTAGGGAACCCAAACCTTTCGTAACGGGCAATACCTGTGCTTTGCACCAGTGGGAGACATTGTCTTAATTATTTTGGTCAGTAAACAGACACAAACTTTGTTCCAAAAGGACATATCATCTCTATCTTCCAAGGCTATTTGCTACACAAAATCTTTGAAAGGATTGTCTGTAGCAAAAGCAGCCTTTGCCTCTGCTCACAAGACATGAAGAAATGCAAGAAATTCGTGGAGAATTGTCTCCCAACAGCAGGCTTCCTGTTTTACATTTTAGTTCAGATCAAAACAGAAAGAAAGCTCAAAGAACCGTGCTCGAGTGGTAGAATCGTCAGCAGCAGTGAGCAGGCAGGTGCGATGAAGACCAAGACCATCCCTGCAGTCCCCTCATGAGCCTGCTTCGTGTTCACTTTGCTTCAGCCTAGAGCTGTGTCCAGAGCCTCTATCCGCTGGCTTTGGTGGTTAGAATTATTTTTATCGTGTGAAGCGCTGTTTTCACACATCCCAAGTTTGGAGAGAAACCTTTGTTGTAAACACACTTGATAAATGATCCCCAAACAAGCTGAAGAGTTCCAACTCAGAATGAATCACTTTTGAAGAATGCCTCTGTAAAATGTTTTGGGAAAATAGCCTTTCTTTTCAGCCCTGGGTGGTAAATCATTACAGAGTTATCTTTGGCTGGACCTAATGTAGCTGTGCTGTGGTGTGGCCATCGTGATTTCTGCAGTTTCAGTGACACGGGCTTACGTGTTTCACCATGAACCATTAACAAATCATGATTTCTGGATGAGTGTCAGATAAAACTCAATAAATTCTCCTCCTCCCTTCTACTCCTCCTTTTTTTTTTTTTAGAAAGAAGGTGAGATTCTCTTCACATTAAGATAATTTTCCCTTAAAATTTCAACAGATTCCTGGGTTGGAGCTTTGGAATACTTGAGGACATAGAATGAACTTAGTTATTTTTATGTCTTCTGTGCCCATGCCGTAACTAGGTATATTAAATGGTATACTGAGGATGCTCAGTCAGTGGTTGATGCAGTAGATGGGTGCTTGCTTGGCAATAAACAAGCATTTATTAAGTTCTTACCGCGTGTCAGCCAACAGAAAGCATGGATGGGATGCAGATTTGAATGAGGGAAAACCCCTCCCTAGGGAGGCAGAGGCGCAAAAGATACCGGCCACACAAATGATATACATCATAATGGTGTTTCTTTTGTTGAATCAGTGACTCAACAAACATAAATTATGTGCCTACTGTATACAAGACACAGTGGTGCTGGAGAGTCATTAACAAGCAGGAGAGCCGTGATCCTGCTTCCTTAGAGCTTAGAGTTTAGCAGAAAGGGACAGACGATGGGATATTGGGACGGGTGGGCGGAAGTTACTTCAGCTAAGGAAGGTTTCTCTGAGGACGCAACTTGAAGGAGCAGAAGAGCTGAGCGCATGCAGGAATTGAGCATAAAAAGTGTCCAGAGCTTGGGATAATCTTGGTTTGTTGGAGGAGTAGGGATAAGAACAGTTGAGGTTGAGCAGAGTGAACAAGAGAAAAATGGCATAAGATGAGGTTGGGGAGGACAACAGGGGCCATTAGGTCCATATGGAAAACTTGGAATAGACTGTGGGAGCATGGAAAGCCACTGGAGGGTTTTGGCTTGAATCTTGGCATCACTTGACTGGCATGCAACATGGTACTTAACTACTCTAGATCTGAAATCATACTGTAGATATTTAAATGTGAGCATGGCAGAGATTGCAAGTGGCCTGCTGAATACTTGTTCTCTGCTTTTTCTTACTAAAAGAGCTAAATTTAGCTACTTGCATTGGTACTAGAGCTAAAGTCTGCAATGTCTCAGATTCCTTTGCTGTTCTAGGTCTGTCAATAAATGAGGTGGAAGTGGAAGTGTTGTAGTGGACCTCTGGGAAGTTTCCTTTAAGGACCCCATTGTTTCCTTTCCCCTCCTTTTTCCCCCCCATTTTTCCTGTTCCTTGAAATACAGATGTGATGGCTTGAGTTCCTGCAGCTGTCTCGTACTATGAGGTAAACTCTACGGTGCAAGCCACATAATAGGGTGATAGATCAGAAAGAAAGCAGGAGTCTGGATCATCGTGGTTGAAACTACCTTCTGAACTATTTACTCACGAAGAGCTATTACATATTTAAGTCATTGTTACTTGGAACTTTTCAGCCAATTCTTATATGCCAGCTCTGTTACTTATTAGCTCTGTGGCCTCAGCATGCTTCATTTTTCCATCTCTGTAAATCAAGGGAAATAATAACATATGCCTTATGAGTTTGTTATACAAATTAAATGTATTAGTAAGCATAAAAGTGCTTAAGACATTGCCTGATCCCTAAATGCCAGCTAATTTTATTAAGTTTGAGAAAACATGGGTTCCTGTGTGGAGACGGCTTGGGAGGAGGCAAGAGTGGAAGTGAGGCCGCGGGTTCCCAGGGCAGCCGTGCAGCAGAGAGCGGATGTTGGTCTGGACCAGAGTTGTGTTCAAAGGTGTTCTTAATTCTTCCTAAGGGTTTCATGTGAAGCTCCACAAAGGAGGCATTTGAAGAACAGGAAAAGGCATTTTGAAAAGGGTGGCGGGCATTTGGGGTGGAGGGCATCGCTGAAAGAGTGTTTACTACTGCTGAGCATGGCAAACCGCGGGTTCTCTGGTGTGGCAGGTAGGAGGGTGCACGGAGAGGCGGGGGATGATTCCGGCCCTCACGGGTTGTGGAGTGACTTGTTTGCCACCCCAAGAAGTTCAGATGTTATTGGTAGGCCAGGGTACTAATGAAAGGTTTTTGAGAACAATTATGTCACAGTATATCACAGGACAGCATAGCATAACACAGTGCATTATGTTCTGCAAATACATATTGTATACACGTATGTACCGTCATGTGCCACATAACGACATTTCAGCCAATGATGTATGGCCTATGTGATGGTTAAGATTGCAGTACTGCATCTTTACCGCACCTTTTCCATGTTTGGCTGTATTTAGATGCACAAATACACACCATTGTGTTACAGTTGCCCACAGCGTGCAGTACAATATCATGCTGTATAGGTTTGTAGCCTACACCAAATAGCCTAGGTATGTGGCAGGCTGTACCATCTAGATTTGTGTGAGGACACTCCGTGATGTTCACACAACAACAAAATAGCCTGATGATGCATGTCTCAGAATGTGTCACCATTGTTAAGCAACACATGGCTGTATGTGTCTGTAATTACATTGGTAGTTGTTGGCCATGTGGAGGATAAGGGAGATGTTTAAAGATTGGGAACAGGGATGCCAGCACAGTTATGAAGTTCCTGTAATGATCAGGCAACAGATGTAAAGAATTTGAACTAGAGCAACGAACACCAAGATTATAGAGCAATAAGTACAATGGTTTGATAATTCAGAACACTTATTCTGAGGCCAGATTACTCAAGACCAGCTCCCATCTTTACCACTTTCCTGACCTTGGGCAAGCGTTGTAACCACTCTGAGCTTCAGTTTTCTAATTTGCAAAATGTGGATCATAATGATGCCAACCTCAAACTGTGGTCGTGAGGGATAAAGAGACAATCTACGTGCAATACTCAGTACAAAGTAAATTCTCAAAACAATAAAAAAGATGAAATCCACAAAGTTAGCCTACATCTAGACCCTCACATGTGGTTTACTGGTATTATTATTATTATTATTATTTTCAGTCTGGTTTTGACAAGTCAGGGAGCTTCTCACCTTGGAATGTCTCTTGAATGAAGACAAAGGATCCCAGAATTAACTTACCTTGGATTCTAGAGTTAATCCACCTGGAAAGAGGTGGCTTCATCCTCAGGATCTCTCAGGACAGTCCCCACTTTAAAGCAAGGCAGGGTTTGGGGACATCTATTCTGATGTGCATTATTTGAAGCTATTTGTCTAGTTAGAAATTGAAATCTGTTGAACCCTTCCTTATCCTTGCCCAGAACTCTGCTCTGTCCTTCAATTGCATGAGGTCATCTAATCCTCAAAAAACCCCATGAGGGTGCATTGTGGTCTGAATGTTTATATTCCTCTAAAATTCGTATGTTGAAATCCTAACCCTTGAGGGTATGCTATTAGGAGCTGGGACATTTGAGAGGTGATTAGGTCAGGAAGGCAGAGCCTTCATGAATAGGATTAGTGCCTTTATAAAAGAGACCCCAGAGAGATTCCTCAACCTTCCATTACGTGAGGACACTATGAGAAGGCACCATCTAGAAACCAGAGAATGTCCCCTCACCAGACACTGAATTTGTTGGTGACTTGACCTTGGACTTTCCAGCCTCCAGAACTTTGAAAAATAAATCTCTATTGTTTATAAGTCACTCAGACTATAGTATTCTGTTCTAGCAGCCTGAATAGACCAGGACATGGCAGTACTACTGGTACTGACATTTTATAGATGGGGAAATGGGATCTAGAGAGGTTAGTTACTAATCACAGTACCACAACTAATTATTAGGGGAAGCCGGATTTAAAGCACACAGCCCGCCTCCAGAGTCATGCTGCTTTCCTATCACTCAAGTTTTTACTTTAGTGCCAAAGCTCCGGTGTGTGAGGAAAGCACCAGGTATTCTTTATCTACCTTGAAAATGGAACAATAGTAAAATAAGTAAATTTTATCATAATAGATCCCAATGGTGTTCAGGGCTATTGGAATTGTCCCAATTTTGGTAGCTGAAGGCATATAATTGCTTCCTGAGATTCTTGTTTTAAAATGTAGTGTATTAATAGAAAATTGAGGTGTAGGAAGGCCAACAGACCAGGAGATGACTGCCATTGGAAAGATAGTTTGTTACTCAAAGTTCCCAAGAGGAGGGGACACACCACACCCTGGAGGGCCTGGGAGGGAAGCCTGGGGCTGGTGGGGCGGGGGCGAGGCCTGTGGCAGGAGCCTTTACTGTGGTTTCCACGGGAAGGAGCAGGCAAGACAGGGTAAGCAGGCTTAGGACTGGCTAACTTGAATCGTTTCCACAGACTCTGGGGCTGGGGGCTGCCCATCATTGTCTGATACCTGGCCCTGGGGTAATTAGGGCAGGTGGACAGTGGCCTGGAGTGTGAGAGCCTGATGAGGGAGGTTGTGGGGTGTGGACTCTGGATTGGTTGGTTTGCATTTGAAAAGCCCCGGGAGGGGGACTCCTCCTGAGGAGAAGGGGAGGGTTTGCAGTGAGGGAGGCAGGAGGTCTAGGCAAGGTGATTTGGGTATTTTACCCAGTTGTCCAGAGCATGTGTCCAGATATGCATGTAGCTTAGATGTTAAAGCATTGAGTTTACAGAGGCTAGAAGCATGGTTAAGAAAGCCCTTGGAAAGACATTTGTAGGGTGGTGAAAAAGTCAGGTGAGGAGCAGGAGGAGGGAGCGTAGCTCAGGGTCATGGACCTGACCCTTCTACTACACTGCGGGACTGTGTGCTTTTGCTTTTCTTTCCCAAGATCCATTCTACCTGTTTATAAAGTTGGGACGTTTTACTAAATCAATGTTTCCCAAGATGAGGGACCTATCTAGCACCAGTGTCACTCTAGTAACTTCAGGCAATAAAGAGACAGGGCATTAAATAACATTACATCGTCCAAGGTTAACTACCTTTCAATTTCTTTCATTCTTTCTAATTGCCCCAAGGGGAAAGTCTCAATTTGGTGCTGTTATACCCTTAACAGCTCTTTAATTCTTGCTACTTTAGTTTCAAAAACAACAACAACAACAACAACAACAACATAGATCTCAGGCTTAGAGACTTCGACAGGCTTCTGGTAGCTCCTAGCGTTCCTTGGCTTGTGGACCCATCTCTCCAATCTCTGCTGCTGTGTCTTCACATCGTCTTACCTGTGAGCCTGTGAGTCCTCTTCTTTGAAGGACGCCAATCGCTGGTTTTAGAGCCTACCACAAATCCAGGATTTCATCTCGAGATTTTAAACTAATCACATATGCTTTAAAAGCCCTGTTTCTAAATAAGGTCACATTCCTGACTTTTCAAAATGAAGTTTCAAGTGGATATAAATTTCTGTGGGACACTACATCAGCAACCAAGGGAAGCCAGGAATCTGAGAAATTAAGGAACGTCGTGAGAATGTCCCTCATGGACGACATTCGGCAGTGCAGCACACACCACAGCATGGGCCCCTCGGTGTGAATCACTTTGCTACCTCTTTGTCCTTGGTTCTTCCCTGCAAGTGTCAAAGTCGTGAGCCAGAATATCTGATTCCTGGGTCCAAGTCACTTGGACTTAGATGGGGAGCGGAAGTCTGCGTCCTCCTTCAGCGTGTATTTTTTTTTTCTTTTTTATTGGGGGAAAACTACAAAGCATTTACAGTATAATGTTTACAGTCACAATTTATAGTGAGCTGATTTCCCAAAATATATTACCACTCAAGTTGACTTATCTTGTTACATTTAAAAATCTA
>CAUYRT010090872.1:0-38066 GCA_963574885.1 Lepilemur ruficaudatus | reverse complement strand
AAAAAACAAAACTATTATCTCTAGAGCGTAGGTTAATAGGCATTCAATTATTTAGTCTGGTGCTCATGCAAATGCTTTTGTGTCCCTCTGGACAGGGTAGTCAGGAGGGCAGGCAGTGAGGGAGAGCTTGTTTTTATAATCATTTGAGTGGCTCTGTGGTTATCTTAGCCCTCAAATATGATTTACAAATAAAAAAACAAAGATCAAATTACCCCCAAATCTAGTGCAAGAATTCCCTCTTTGCCCACTTCTTTCTTGTTGTGCACTGGTACTTTTACAACAAGGCAATGACCAAGTAATATCCAGAACCTCATGAAGTGTTCCTCCAGGAAAAGCCTGTCTTCTAGTTAAAGTCTTCTTACCAGCTGATCTAGGTAATTTTCCAATTACAATTTCACCCTGGAAGACCATGACTCCGAACATCATCCTACTCTGGTTTGCAATAAAGATACAGGTGTGCCAGGTTTATCAAGCAACTCCCCATTACCTCTACCTGCAATTTCTAAGAGGGGAAAAAAAATGCTGATTGGCAGCATAACTTCAGCATTCTTAATTCTGTGTACCACCTGGTTCACATTGTTCTTTCACTAAAGAATTGGAGGGGGAGAGAACAGCAGATTTGGAGCTAGCCTACCCTCATCCACAACCTGCCTCAGCTGCTTATTAACTGTGTGACCTTAAGCAAGGTGATTAACCTTTCAAAATTGAAACGCTCCCGCTAGGTGCTACTTTCCATCCATCAGCAACTCCTGTCCTATCTCCAAAACAAACCTTAACTGTATTTTCTGCTTTTCGTCTCCTCCACCACAGTTCTAACCTGGTCCACGACCATCTCTTTATTGGCCTCTCTGCTTCCTTCTCTGAACTTCTGTGATCCAATTTCCACGCAGAGTAACTTTAAAACAAATCAGATCATATTTCTCCTGACTAAAAATTACTCTTTAACAAATATCACACATTCTCACTTGCATGTGTGCCCTAAAAAATTTGAATACACGAGAGTCCAAATAAATAACAGGCTGGGAAGGGTGGAGGAGGGGAGAATGAAATGAAGTGGGTTAAAGGGTACCAACATACAGTAAGATATTAATAGAAGGAATAAATTCAATGTGTGATAGTCAGATGACTACACTTACCAAAAGTGTATTATACTCCAGTGATGGCTACTTTAAAGACCCCCACTTGATCACCGTGCATTATATACACATAACAAAATTTCTCACGTATCCCATCAACTTACACAAAAAAATTAAAAATGTAAAAATTTTAAATTTTTAAAAGTTACTCTTTAGTTTCAAACTCAAAAGTTTCTTATCATGGCTTTGGAGTCCCTGAGTGATGTGGCCCCTGCCTACCTCTCAGACCCCATTTTCTCTTCATTCTGTTTCTACCACCACAGCCTCCTTTTTGTTCTTCAAAAACAGAGGTCTTTGTCACCTCTGTGCTTTTGAACTTGGTCAGTCTTCATGGAATGCTTTCTCCAGATTCTGTGACTGCTTCTCTTTATCCTTCATACTGTTCTGCATAAATTTTATCCCACCTAAATGTCACTCCTGCATTTGTATTTTTCATATGAATCTGGGTTGTTGTTTTTTTTTATAGCACTTATCACAAATCTTATTTTCTGGCTCACTCAGCAAACATGTTATCAGAACAAGGATTATGCCTTCTTTACTTGTAGCTATCTCTCCACTACGTAGCTTTAGTAGGTAGAATTCTAGGATGCCCTCCAAGATTCCTGCCCCCATTGTAGACACCACTTACAACACTTTCTTCTTGAGTGTCCCCTGGAAGGATTTATGAGTAAGATTGTCGCGCCCTAGACTGCCAGCAATCAGGACGCAACAGCTTTGGAGTTCTTCCACCAGCAGTTTATTGGCACAGCTTCACATCTACGACTTATACATGGTGAGAGACGCCGAACGGGAAGTGAGCTCCACTTAAGTACCCTCAGCCAGGACCTCCCCCAGGACGCGTTCTCTAGTGATAGGCAGGACGGAGAGAGCAATTGCGCACGCGCTGGGCACAGCTGCCTCCCAAGCGGGATCCCTGTGCTGCCGGCTCCCCACATAAGATGAGATCTCACTTCCATGATGAGGTTCCCTTATATGAGAAAGATGAAGATGTTTTGCAGATGTAATTAAGGTCCCTAATCTGTAGACTTTGAGTTTATCAAGAGGCATCCTGGGTGGACTGACCTAATCAGTCAGTGAGTCCTTAAACAAAACCAGAGAGGAAAGCAGCAGCAGAAGCTTGTGCAGTGTCTTGAAGTTAGCTCTCCTGTTGTGAGAGGGAGAGGACATGTGGCGTGACCTGGGGAGCTGAGAGTGGGAATCTTAGTCACAGAACCACAAAGAGATGGATTCTGCCAACAACCCATGAGTTCGGAAGAGCACACTGAGACATCAGACAAGACTGCGGCCTGGCTGACACCTGGATTTAGCCTGAGCAGACACTGAGCAGGGGGCCTAGCTAAGCCACACCTGGACTCCTGGCCCACAGAAAACGTGGGATAAAAAATGTGTGGCTTTTTTAATCCACTTAGTTTGTGATAATTTGTCCAATAGCAACAGATTGTTGATACAAATAGCACATATCAAGCCTACAGGGAATATTGTTGAGTGACTAGGTATCCAATTTTGGTTTTATATGCATTGTTGGAGATATGAAATATATTTATGTATGGAAAAGGAGGGAAAGATAAGAAAGGTGAGCACTTGAATAGAAAGATGAAAACAGAATCGGAGTAACCAAGTATGAACAAATGCTTTGTGCTTTTCCAAAGGTAAGCAGCCCTGCCCTTGCATCTCAGCATAATCCAGATAATCCAAGACTTATTTGCCCAAATGTCTGAGACTAAGAGAAGAAAATACTAGGAAGGCAGACATGGAAGGGTTTTACTCTTCATAAATCAAAGAAGGTTGTGTGCAGAAACAGAAGGAATTCAACAAGAATTCCAATCAAGAGTGGGGAAAAATGCAAATGTTATTCCTGGTATTTCCAGAAACTCAAAGTTAGAGACCTTAATGCAACCAAGCCTCAATGCACTTTGAAACCCTCAAGTCGGTGCATAAAGTAGAAGAGCCTCAGATGCTTTGTTTGTTTTGTTTTGTTTTTCCCCTCTCCCAGAGGAGCATCAACCTATTATGCATACCTTAATTACAGCAACAAGCACTACCTCCTAAGATGTATCAAGCTGCTCACGTAGGCCTCAAAGGGCCCCAGCCTGTGCGAGTAGAAAGAGAACTGCAGCAAGGCTGAGAGGCATTGATTTTTCTCTGCAGCTCCTGGGCTGTGATACCAGCGACAAGTCTTCCACTTCTGGATCCCAGCAGTTGTAAAAGGGGACTAATAATTCAGGCTATCCATCATCACTCCGGAATTAGCGTGAGGGTCCCAGGAATGCAGAGTCGAGTATCTGAAGCTATGTAAATGTGCAACTTATTAAAAGCTGGTCACTCAGGAGTCCGTACAACGTTTCCTGGCAGAGATCTCGTCTTTGTCTTCTGCTCAGCAATCAGTAAGGGGCTCTGGACCCAAGAAACAATCAATCTTCCAGGGCTGTCATTGAGAAACTTATTTCATCAGCATGTCCAGGAAGCTAACACATCAGGAAAACACAGAACAGCTACTATTTTACCAACAGGGATTCATAGGCTGTTTTCTACACCAGAATATTATATTACTTGATACAAACTCTGACTTATTTATGCAATGGAAATTATTGAACACATTTTCTATGTCTGGCTGTAGACATCAGGTATACAGTGGCAAAAGAAACAAATCCTTGCCTTCATGAAGGTTGCAATGTCCTCTAAAGATATTCTTTACCCTACCACACTCTTCCCTGACTTCAACCCACATTCACATACCTCCAAACTTTTATTCATGCCATGTTGTTGAGATACTTCCTTCATGAAGACTTCCCTCCATCTCCTAGATGAAATTGACCTCAGAATTTCTAGGCACTCGCTCTGGGGCAGGAACTCATCATGAACTTTCCTGCGTTACGTACCTCCCTTCTCCCCAACTTCAAGCAGCTCAAAGGCAAAGGTGACACTTTGATCTTCCTGATGCTACCAACAATACTTTGCAAAACATCTCACCGGAACTCAATGCCCATCAATATTAGTGACTCTCAGCCTTGTTTCAACATACGGCGGTTCATGTAATTTGCTTTTGATAAAAACACATATATAGTTTATAGATGCCTTCATTCATAAAAGTAAATTAGAGCATATTTCAGGCTACCTCTATAATAACGTAACCTTGACCCAAGTCATTTTGGGTACTCTCTTGAAAAAAGAGGTAGAGCTACTACCACTTGGGAACTAATAACTATGCGTGATCTGAGGATGTCCATGGAATATTGTCATTGACATGATCCTTGTCCATGATTTGGATTGTACAAGCAAAGACAAATAGGGAGAGTTGATTTTTCCAAGGCATTTTTAAAAATGTCATTTTATGTGTTATATCTATACAAAATAGAGTGTAAAAATCTCTTCCACCTAAACTGGCCCCCGCCCCCCGCTGCTAACCATTGTTGACAGATGGGTTCACTGCCTTACAGATTTCTTTCTATGTCTATATATACATTGTTACATTCTAACATGGAGCCACTTTAAAGCTCTACCTATTCTGTAGAAGGAAGACACAGTATTCCACCACACGAATGTACTGTCATTTAGCCAATCCTTTTTGTTGGATGCTTAGGTTGTTTCCATTTTTTATTAAGACAATTTTTATTACACAACTGAGATGATTAAATGCCACTTTTCATTAAGGCAATGCTGCAATGAACATTCCTATCCACATACCTTTGTGCACTAATGTGACTGTCCTTGAAGAATAAAACCCTTAAAATGTTATTCAGCAATATCACAGTTTGAAATACGCCTTCCCTTTGATGCTACTATGATACTTTCTGGCTACCGATTTTTAATCGATTGTCATCTCCTCAGCACTGTCTAGTGGTCCCTCCCTACAACTTTAATCTGTTCCTTTGTGATAGCTTTAGGTACAAATTTTCAGGGAGAAAGAAGAAAACTGTTTTTGTGATGCTCAAGAGGCATGGTGATTTCTAGTCTACCAAATGACCAAGGAGGGTAAGCAGTCCTAGTGTTTACCAAAGAGAGAATAGAAGTTTAATGATCATATTTATCATCCCATTATATTCAGCTTCTCTAGGAATTCTGATCTACAGAAGCTTTAATGATTTGAAATTTGCTCGTCCAGAAGTCAAAACCTGACCTATAAATAGTATAAGGCTGGGCAGTGTCTCATTACCCTTCCCGCTATCCATCATTTTTATCTCAGACCCACCCAGGGATACTTTTGGATTAGTTCCATAGTGTTATCCAAGCCTGTTAGATTACATTCTTCCTGTAGCCTCTCAATAGGCAGTAAAAACTGGGGAAAGGTGGCAGACAAATGTTTCATTTCTTTTCATGCATAAGACTCTAAGTTGGGCAAAGTGTTCAAGGATCTTTTTCAGTTTCTCTATTCCTGCTGAACAAGTAGGAAAATTAAAACTTCAAAACAAATCTGTATTCACTAAACTACTCTCTGTAAGTGAGCCTCCAGACTACAATGGAGGTCTTTCTGCAAACCTGGGCTGTTCATAGAACACCGCTTGGTTAAGCCTATGAGGAGGAATGATCAACCACAAAAAGGCCATCCGCTTTCAGCATGCAGCAGCAGATAAAGCAGGCTCCTACAGCATTAGCAGCTGCTGGCCTACAGAGAAAAGCCAGAGCAAGGATTTGCACAGTTGAAATTCTGCTGCTCTGAAAATCCACCAGTTGGATCTAGCTCAGGGGTCATAGACTGAGTGCTTGCAAATCTGCCCACATGATGTTGAATCAGCTCGAGGAAGACTCTTTAGTTCCTAAGCATGGATGATTCAAATCAAAATAAAGAGGCAGGCAAATCCCATCCTCAACTCTGAGTGGCAGTTCACGTGAGAAAATATGACTCAGCAAACTACTGAGGGGAAAAAAAAAGACCAGAAAGTCTATAACATAAAATTAAAATTATCCTATAATACCCATAACCATCTTTCCTACCATATTCATCAAGGTGGTAGTTTATTATGAGTATGAAATGGATAAAAAAAATTAACCTTTATCTGATGCAGCTAAAGGGGATGTTTAATAGTGTTACACAGGAAGTGACACGGTGGGGGATCCATTTCGGCTTGGACATGTTGAAAATTATCTTTCCTGCCTCCAAGGACTAGAAATGAAAAGCCCTCCTCCTTTTACCAAAGCTCAAACAGAATACAGAAGCAGCAGTAGGTGACACACAGAAGATTACATAGAAATAGAGAAGTTATTTCTGGATAATTGGCAGCAGACATGTTGCAGAGCACATGGGAGGAAAGATCTCCATAGCAACACAGTTGATGATGGCTCCATATTTAAACTAAATGTTGAGCTTTTTTGCTTCCAGAGACTGAGGAATTTCTGTAATTTTTTTATATTAAGTTCTCTAACTCAGGGAAGCAAGCATTCCAGCAGAGGTCCACATAAGGCAAGAAGAGCATGAGAGATGCAGAAAATAATTCACAGATCTTTGAGGTTTTATAAAAAGGAAGAAAAATTCAGCTCAAATGAGAACAGAATCACTAGATTTTTAGCATTTCTGAGTAAGGATCCAATTGGTTATTAATATAAATCCCATTTTGTACAGCAATTGTAGCTTATGTATAATTATGCTTATGTCAAGTATATAATAAAATTGTACATAATATTCCATAACATCATTTATTCTCAATGAATATTTCTTTTTGCCCTTACCAAGTTCCATGTTATAAATGGACAGAACTCCTCATTCTAGATTCTGGCGTCTATGGAAGGCTTGGAATTGATAGCATCCCTTGCAGAATTCTTCCTTTCTTGAATCACAAAGTTCAGAGTGGACAACACTCTCCCTCCACCGCTAAAGCACATCGTTGTGCTTGGTATCTATTTTGATCTGCTATCACCTTTTAGAGATATTATAATGGTGCTGGCACATAATAGTGACCTTAATGCCCCGTGTAGAGTGAATAGTTCACTCCTCTATTCACTTCCCTTTAAAGACTGGGCATATTGAAAGTTGTCCATTGGTATCTGCAGGAACCCATCTGATGCCACATGCCACACCCAGTAGCACTTTTCCCACTGACCATGCCACCACCACTAATCAGTTCCTAGACTTCATTTTACTAGATGCTTATCTTTCTTTTAGTGTATATTTTTAAACTTCCACTACACCCAAGGGTACTAATAGCTTAACAGGAGAAGAGAGCCATTATCCAAACAAATTCAGACATCAACAACCTGCTTTGAGGGTCTTTTCAGTCAACACAAATGAATATTACATGCATCCAGACAATTAAATACATGACAATTTTTAAAAATCTCAGTGTCCCTATACTTAATTCTCTACCCCCTAATAAAGCAATAAAATCTACTCCTAGCACAAGAAAGAAGCATCTTAGAGCATTTATTATTTTGTGTGTGTTATTTGACCCAGAATTTGTACTTCTGGTAATTCATCCTAAGTCATCCAAAACATGAAAGGGTTTTTAGCAATGTTAATCAGTGTCATTTTAATAGCTAAAAATCAGAAATAATCTAAATGTCCAGCAATAAAAGAGTGATTAAGTAAATCATGATACATTCATTTATGATGAGAATATCTTGAAATATTAATCATTGTGCTTTTCTTTCCTGTACTCCATTATATATGACCTTTCTACTAGTTAATCAGAAGCATTCAAAGGAAATTGGGATTGTTATGGTAAGAATGGAAAGAAAGAAATAGTTGATATCCAGTCTTTTCAATTTCCAACATAAGCCTTTGATAATCACAAGGGATGGCTTTGGGGAAAAGTTGGCTGATGAAGTTTATGCAACAAAAATTGTCTGGGAAGAAAAAGTACACAATCATGCCTGCCATCTCTGTTCCTGGTTGGGAGGAGAGATGGGATATGATTTTGGAAGATGCTGGAGATCAGGGGAATGGGAAATGGCTCTAAAAAGGACCATGTGAAGAGAAGTTAGTGTCAAGAGACAGGCCAAACATCACTATGCAAGAAGCCCATCTGGTGGCAGATACTGAGAAACCCCTACTGTCAAGAAGGACCTTCCAGCAATGGTTACCTGCAGGTCACCCTGTCACCCAGCAGGAGGATGACCACCTGTGCCCTCGGTCTTTGAAGACCTCCAAACAACTCCATGGAGGCCAAAGCCTTTTGGGACTGTCATGAGCTCCTCAACCCAGACTGGAGTATCCTTTATGTACAGAGGACAATGAGAACATACCAAGGGGAAGCCTCAGCACTTGTACTCAAGTGGGATTGGAGGGTTGTGAAACTCACCCCTTTACACACATAATAAAAATATCCACTATCATGTACTACTTGCCAAACACAATTCTCATCGTCTTATAAACATCAAATTCCAACTTCGCAACAACCCTTCCTATGGGGTAGATAATTGTTATTAGTCCATTTTACAGATGACGAAACTGAGGCAAGAGAACCACAGCTTTCCCATGACCATACAGTTAATATTAATAAGTAATGGATTCAGGATTCAAATCCAGGCAATGTGGTCCCAGAACATGTGACCCTAATGGCCATAGGATGCTGGTCCCCAAGGGCCACTATTAAAATGTTTCTCCCAAATTTGTAACAACACATGGAGTAAGCTTTTGTTATCTTGAGTATATCAATCAGAATTCAATATTCTACCTACAATGTGATACACACAGGAAATAAGACATCAAAATGTTAATACTAGTTGACTATGGATGATAGGATTATGAATGATTTGTTTTCTTTTCATGTATTGCAAATTTTCTCTCTAATGTGCATATATTACATTTAGACCCTGGGGTAGAAACTCAGTTATTGTTCATTGAGCTTCTCAAACACAAACATATAGACACATACATTTTTGAATTACAAACTTCAGTTCTTTGAAGAAATTGTATTAAATGTATTTTGGCAACAGTGAGAGATGCCACAAAGCATGTTTCTAACTAAAGTAGTTCAAAAGTACTTTAACACCCTGCAGAACAAGCAGGGCATAGCAAGATGCTAAATTTATCCTCTCAGAGAACTGCTTTCATAGGAGGGACGGGGCACAGAAGACAGAGATGAGGTCAGCCCCAGTTGTCACATCTGAGCAGCCTTGCCATCTTTCTATATTTTTATAGCTTTGGATGGTCTGGATATACCAGCATTCCCAAGGAGAATCAAAGTAAGTCAGCACCAAATTTTTCATTTTCACTCGTCATATGATGTCTTTTGATAAATTTAACCACAGGAAAACTAAGCATATATATTTATCAATAATGTTCTTTATGGATTGTACTTTTTGTCTTATTTAAGAAAATCTTCCATATTTTAAGTTCGTGAAAATATCCACTTGCTTTCTCTTCTAAATATCCTTATAGTTTTCCCTTTTACATTGCAGGTGTTTAATATAGTTTGAAATTCATTTGGGGGGTATAGTGAGGTGGGCGTCCAATTCCATGTTTTCCCATACAGACAACCAATGTCTCAGCACTGCTAATTGAACATTCACTTCTCCCCACTGCTCTGTAACACCATCTCTTTCACATGGGCTTGCTTTCCTGTTCCATTGGTCTTTGTCTATACCTATGCCCGTATGACACCAATTCAGCTACTGTAGATTTATAACAAGTCTTGAGAAACAAAAACAGCACTAAAATTTGAAGTGAAGGGCCATGCTGAGAACTGGCTAGAGAATGCACTTTGGAACCTCCAGTATTCAAAAACAACACACACTTATAGCTCTGACTGGGGTGGGGCAAAGGCAATATAGGTAAGCTAAACATTTGTACCCCCATAATATTCTGAAATTTAAAAAAAAATTAAAAAACTAGCAGACATTTGTGCCTCATTAGATTTTGTCTTACGTTTATGTATCTGTGGTCTTTACTACCGTCCAACCCCTGCCACGTAAATGTGCAACTATTATGGATTCATGGATTTATCATGTAGCAGCCAGGTCCACCAAGGTGAAATTTGGAAGAGAAAATGAGAAGGCTAAAGACAAACAGCTTTTGTGGGTAAAATAACAGGAGTTAGTTACTACTAAGGCTTCTACCTAACATTGTCTAAGGCAAAAGGAAGGCATGCCCAACCTTCCTGGCAGCATTAACATCACAATATTCAAAAATCTGATAGGTGTTATTGGTCTAATTTAGGCATGTGGGAAAATTACTTTATCGCCAATATTATGGAGACGGCCAAACAGCCCCCAAGGCTGGCATCTCTGAATTTGGCAGTGGAGAAGATACAGTATCTCCCTGGATCATCTTGTTGCTGTTCATCGGGTAGCACTGTGTGCCCCAGCTTCTGCTTAATGGAGCCAAGGATAGTCTACCCGTTTAAGAAATAGACAGCCAAAGTTGTTTTTTAAAAACATGCACACTCACCTCCAAGTTGCATTAAAATAATACTTGGATGAAGAGTGAAACAAACATCTTGTAGACTCTGCTGTTGATGTTATCCTTGGGTATATTTGACTTCCATCTGGTAATACCAAGGTCACTCCTAATTTCATCTTCCATTGAATATTCAAAACACTTTCTCTTATCAAAGTTTCCCCATACATTCCTAAGAGGCATTGCATAACAATAGCAGAAGGTAAATTAGGTTCCTGGGGACCTGCTAGGCAATGACCTAAGAATAAGGAGGTCATGTATGAGCTCACTGTTTCTTGCTTAACTCTTTTGGAGTAAATGAACATTTTCTTAGTCTTACCTCCAGAGCATTTTCTGGAAAGAGCTTGTTTGGCCTTAAAAACAATTGCTTCAGGCTGAGTGTGATGGCTCATGCCTGTAATGCTAGCACTTTGGGTGGCTGAGGTGGGAGGATTGCTTGAGGCCAGGAGTTCGAGACCAGCCTGATAAGAATGCGACCCCATCTCTACAAAATAGAAAAATTAGTCAGGCATTGGAGTGTGTGCCTGTAGTCCCAGCTACTCAGGAGGCTGAGGTAGGAGGATCTCTTAAGCTTAGGAGTTCAAGGTTGCAGTGAGCTATGATGAGGCCATTGCACTCCAGCCTGGGTGACAAAGAGTGAGACCCTGTCTCAAAAAAAAAAAAAAAAAGTTTCAAATTTCTTTTTTAAACCAAATAAGCTAAATCTTTGCACATCCAAATGTGCTCCTCGCAAGTTGTTTTTTTCCTTGACAAGACATGCATAACTGGGTATGGACGATCTAGTTATCGGAAGGAAATAGGAAGCATATTGATTCACTACTCCGTAAGGAGCTGGCCTGGGCCTCTCTCCAGGAAACTTGCACATGGAGGGTAATGCTCACGGCCCCAGATTATCCATCACTCTCGCTACTTACCCAGCTAGCCATCTGGCCTACAGAGAAAAGGATAAGGATGTGCCAACAAACATCTGGGCGAAGTGATCATTTGGCATCTCACTAGACTCAGGTCCCATCGTTTCCTTATATCCACTTAGCAAGTCTCAAACTTTGGTCAAAGCTTTTATTTGGGGGCAGTAAGAAAGTTTGTTATGTGGTGGTAGTAGTAGTAACGATAACAATAGTTGCTGTATACCTACGTCCTTCCTCTTGGTAATTTATCAATTCCCAGGGATTTGTGCTATTGACTTCCACATCTATACGTCTAACCATGACTTCTCCTTTCAACTCCAAACATGAGCTACAGGTATTGACATGATAATTCTGTTTAGTATAAAATAAGCCTCTCTACTTTCACACGTTCAAAATTAAATGTTCTTTTTTTCCCCCTGCAAACCTGTTTCTCCTCGACTTCTCTTCCTCAGCAAAAACATCAAGGTCAAGAAGTCTAGAAGTCACTCTTGGGTCCTCTTTTATTTTACTTCCCTCATCAATGAGCTCTGTGGACTCTGCTTCCAACACATATTAGGAATCTTCGCACTTCTTTTCATTGCTTCCACCGCAGCCCAAGTTAACATCATTTCTAGCTCAGATCATTAATGGGCACTTCACTGGTCTTTGTCCACTCTTGTTAACCTTGTAATATTGTTTATATTATAGAAAGCAGCCAAAACAGTATCTTTCAAACACAAATTCAAACACAGATTGCTTGTGTGCCCCTTCCCCTCCTCTCACCTTAAAGCATTCCAATGATTTTCCAATCACAATAAGAATACAATCTAAAAGTTTTACCCCGGTCCACCAAGTCTTCCATCAACGATCCCTCGCCTTCCTCTCTCTGCTCACACCCTCTCCTTCCCATTTGCCATGCTCCAACCACACTGGTCTTCTCTCTGCTCCCTAAATATCCTAAGCTCACCCTCACTTCAGTGCTTTTGCTCTTGCTGTTCTCTCTGCCTGGAATGTCATTGCTCCAGATCACATGATTAGCTTTCCATGGTTCAGATTTTATCTCGAGTGGTATCTTCTGAGAAAGACCTTCTGTAATTCCTTGTGTGAGTCAGGACCCAAGGAAAGCAGAAGCCTGGCTAAGTAGACAAAACAGAGGGAATTTAATATAGGCAATTTGTTATGCATGGGATAAGTTTTGAAGCCAAACAAGGAACGACAACACAGCAGAAAACCTAGAGAAACAAAGTGGTATTACTTCATCCCGTGAGCCGTAGTTAGCAGGTGAAGTCTGGAAGCAGCTTTAGGGCCTGCCCAGCAGAAGTCGGAGCCATAGGAAAAACACAACCACTGCCCAGGACCTAGTGAACACCAAGAGATGGAGAGAAACACCCTATCTTCTCCCTTCCACCCTCTAATCTTCCACTGGTGCCTCCACTAGCTAAAACCATCTGGAAACCAGCCAATGTCGAAGCTTTGGAAGCACATCCTACAGCCTGCTGACCACATAGTTTTACAACAGGGGAATGGGAAAAATCGAAGAACTGAGGGCGAACAGCCCAGGACTAGTTGCCATCCCATTTCATCTTACCATCTCCTCTCCCCCGTCAGTGTTAATCACATCACCTAGTTTAGCTATTTTCATAGCACTCATTACTATCTAGACTTACCTTAATTATTTGTCTATTCGTCTTCGCAAATCAGAATGTACGCACCGTGGTCCTTGTCTGCGTACGCCTTCAGTACCTTGAACAGTGCCTGACGCAGAGCATTCAATAAATATTTATTGAAAATAGAAGAAAGGGATTACTATGTCCCAATCGTTGTACTAAGGGTTTTGTATAAGTTATCTCACAGAATTCTTACAACAATCTCGTGACTGTTTTAAGTATGAGGAATGTGGCAATTCGTGGAGTATTATGACGCATTATATCTTGGATGGGTTCTAGTACCCAGCAGGCTTTGAATATATAAACTGAAGAGAAATGACCCATTTATATGCATAATTCATCAAGGTGACATTAAGCCAACTTAACATTCAGTTTCGCTAACCATTCAACACCTTCACCTGAGCAATAAAGTAGTTGACATTTGTCCATCAGTCTACCTGTTCCAGGGAGGGAGTGAAAGAAAACAAACCTGAGTTATTACCAATTTCTACAGGGTACAAAACACCTGACTTCAACCTGCTCCTCAGGCAACAAAGGGCTTATTCCAAGACTTTCAACAGCACCTTCATCCTAAACTGGACACTGGACAACATAAAATACTGTGTCTGATTGTTACCCATCAACAGGCATTTTAAATCTAACTCGAGGTGTTGTCTCTTGGTGAAATACGCTTATCTGAGCAAAAGCAGACATGTAAGCTCTATCCACATGGCTTTGTATGGACTCAAAGAGGAATTACAGAACTGCATTAAATTTTGAGCCAAGTGTTTTACTCATGGAATCTGGCCACAGAGCATCTGTCCTTTGGAAAAAATGAAAAAACGAACACCGGGAGTCTTCGCTTGGGGAAACACCAGCGTCCCTACCCCACCCCAGTTCTGTGTCAGTACCTGCAGTGTGTGAATCATGGCTGCACAGCCTGCCTCGGAGGAGAAGCCAAGATTCTGTCTCTAGCTTTTGAAGCAGTCCTTCATCGTGGAAGAATATCAGCTGTTTGCTTTGCAACACAACCGAGCAGGAACAGTAGCAGACCTTTGGCTCCATAAAACCATGACTTAGAAAAGATAATTAAATTTCCAAAGATAAAGAGTTAGATATACAAAGGTACCGTCGCTGTTGCCTTTGAGCCCAAATCTAGTTCAGCCTGGTTTATTTTAAAGCTATAGAATTTTATTAGGTTTTACATTAAACCAATAAAGTCTGGACCAAAGTTTAGAGAGCTTTGCATGTAGTCATAATGGATTCCTTAGAAACCCATGAAATGCTCTGCCATTGGCCTGGGGCTTATGCCATGTTCAGATGACATGACAAGAGTTTCAGCTAAGGTTCTCCAACTATAATGAATTGATTGAATATCCATCATTGATTGGACTCCACAGGGTCATATAGGAAAAGAAATATAATTTTCTCTCTGAATGTGTTATTTCTAAGTCCTATGGCTGGTCTTCCAGATGAACTCTCATAGGACATGAAATTCCATATGCTAGCTCTAGTTATTTACCTTCTACTCTAGTTTAAGCATTTGAGATGTCTTATACACATATACATAGTACAGCCATATGAGAAAAATTAAGTGAAAAAAATTGAGGTGAGTATACTACAGTACATATATACAATGTAATACTCTATATCCACTAAAAATGATCATGCAGCCTTCTATATTTTAATATAGAATATTCTCCACGCTATTTTGTTAAGCAAGGAGAATATGCTGCAGAAAACAGGTGGTTGTGCAGAGCAACTATGCTGTAATTTGGTTTACAGAAAGGGAGAGAGAAATACGTATAGACTACCTTTTGAAAGGATATACAATTTTTAAGAGTGGTTGTCTCTGGAAAACTGGAGACGTTTTTGGTTGTCTTTTTCTAACCATATGCAGTTATTATGTTACTACTGAAATAAATACTTTTAAATTCTCTTCCGATTCAAGACAAGGTACTCAGATCTCCTTTAACAAGCCAATGTGCCCATAGCTGCTATGAGTTCTGGCTGCTAATGGCTCACCGTTGACTCTTTGCTGGTCCCCTTGCCACAAGGGCGGATTAACTCCACGATGCAATCAATGCATGCTCCAGACCTCCCCTAGGGATCAGGTAGAAAGTAGTCTCCAGCGGGGATTTATCCTTGCTGATAACTTTTCCCCTGCCCTTCACTCCCCTTCTCCTGAGAATACGCTCTCAGTAAATCACTTGCACAAGAATCCCCGTCTTAGCCTCTGGTTCTGGAAATCTGGCCAAAGACAGTATTGCAGAAGTAAAGATAAGTTTTTATAAAATATTAAGGCTATATGGATTTTTTTTCTTAAAGTAAAAATGTCCCCCCCCCCATCCTTAAAAACCTTGCGTGATTTTCCATTGTTCTCTGGACAAAGACAAAATTCTTGAACAAGTGTCTGCATGGTCTGGCCTCTGCCTGTTCCTCCAAACTTGTCTCCCACACATTTCTCCTTGTTCTTTCCATTCCATCCACGTTGGCTTTAAATTTGGCCTCTTCTGCTCACCATGCTCCCTTCTGCTAGAGGACATTTGCTCTTGGATTTTCCCCTGGAACACCCTTCCCTCCATTCTTTGCCAGGTGAACTACTTCAGATATCCCTTCAAATATCACTTTGACTAGAACCAATCTTATTGTTCCAAGTTTTCTCATAGTCCTGCAAATTTATTTTCCACATCACACCTCAAAATTGCAACTGTGGGACAAATATATCGTTCCTTAATGAACAGCTACTTGAAGCCCCTTTGGGAGATGTCTGGTTTTGCTCACTCTTGTGTCTCTAGTGCCTGGGACAGGGTTTTGCACATGGCAAGTGCTCAGTAAATGTTTGCTGAATAAACAGCTTTTGGTTAAAGAACATAAACAGCTGGCGTTCAATGCCAAATTTTACTCTGGTCTGCTTTTAAAGAAATGGGGAAAACAACCAGTTAATTCTTAGTGTCCACAGACAAAATGAAATAAGTCAATTATTCAGGAGACGGATCTGGTTTCTGTCCAGATGTTCCACACTGTGTGCTCATAGAAAGGAGGTTTTAATGGAAACATTCTCAAAATCATCCCCACAACAAATGAAATGATTAAGTTAGTTGTTTCCTTCATTCATCCAGAAAATATTTATCGGGCACCTACAATGTCCTGGGCACTATGCTGTACTCTGGGAAGGAAAAACAAAAGATGAATAGAAATACATAAAATTTCTGCTTTCATGGGTTTTACCTTCTAAAGACAGAAGCACACAAAGCCAACAAAGCGCAGGCATCAATATAAGTGCAGTGGAGCAGAGACAGATGCAGGCCCAAAATGCTATGACAGATGACCTAACTTTAGACTGAGGGGTTAGGAAATTCCTTCTCTGCAGAAGCACTGATTGACTTGAGGTCTGAAGGGTGTAAGTTTTTCCTAGGCAAAGAGGAGCAAGGGTGCCCCGACAGCCTGCTGTGGTGAGTTTGAACCAGAGGCTCAACCAGAGGGGTGGAGTCTGGCAGAAGAGGCCGAGGTAGGCGACGGTCAGACGATGCCGTGATTTGCCCTCAGACTAGTGGGAAGCTACTGAAGTGTTCTCGGCAAGTAGATGACATAATCAGACTTTCATTTTGAAAAGATCACTTGGCGTCAGAGGGAGAACAGATTGCAGTGGACCCACAGAGAATCTGGGCAGAGCAGCGGGCAGGGAGTTGAGGACAGGTGCTGATAATCCAGATGAGACAGGATGACAGTCTTGCCTATGGTGATGATGGGGAGACAAAGGAAGGGGGGGCATATTTGATGTCACCGAGTATCATGGGGCCAAAGCAATTCTCTCCAAAAGGCAAGAGTGTGTGCCAAGCACACAGCTCGCCAATGAGCTGTTGAACTGGTTTCAACAGGGTCTAAAGTTTAGAGAATCTGAAGATTGTATTGGTAATATTTCACAAAACTATCATAATTGAGGTTTTGAGAGGGTCTAGAGTTAAAATGTATCTACCAGGAACTTGGATATTGACATTCACAGAGCCAGTGGTGACATGTATATGTTCTTGTGGAACTGAAGATAGTTATAAAGTAAGATCCTTCTATAAAGGCAAAGATCCTGCTGTATATAATGGCATATATTTATATAGATATAAATTTGTGGTGTATACACTTAAGCTAATAATCAGTTTTACATAGTTATTCCAAAATGTAAGGACAGATCGTCCCAGTTAATTTCTTTTTTTTCTTTTTCTTTTCTTTTTTTTTTTTTTTTTTTTTTTTGGTATCTTTGTGTGAAGTGCTCAGGTTAAAATAACATTTTCAGGTGTTGCAACAGAGAGGCATCTAAGTCTGGCAGAACCACCAGCATTCGCTATCAAAGACCTTTCCAACTAAGTCTACCCCTTGGACAATACCATCCAGACAAGAATAATGCCTGTTCAGGTGCGCCTCGCTTTGTACGAACAGGACGTTTTATAGCTAGCTTTTCTTTCTGTTAAACAGGGAACATGATGTGGAATCCTAGCCTGATTGCTTGGTCAGACCACTGATTAAAAGGACAAATGTGTGGATTCAGTTCCTGTGTGGGCCAACCAGCTCCAGATCAGAAGCAGAGGATTTTCAGCTTGAAGGAATGGCAGAGTAACTGTGTACAAACATGAAATTCTACAAACGACCAAATGGGGACACAAGGGGATGACTTCTTGAGTTGTTAAAATCTAGTAAACACCAGGCCACTCGCTCTCCCCACCCCAGAACATTAAGCAACTACGCTCTTGCACAGATACAAGTTGCTCCTCTTACTCTGACTTGCCAACTGACAGCTGTTCTATTAATACATTTACAGTTTTCAAGTACAGAAACTCAGACTGGGTTAGGCGAAAGAAAGTTTTTGCTGCAAATAAACTGGGTGGGTGGGTCGTTAATTCAAAGGAAGTGAAGAGCCATAGACCCCCGAGAAGTGCCATAACCAAGAACTCTCAACATCTTAAGAGAATTCAGCAGTAGAGGCCCCAGAATTGGGTCCCTAGAAATTACCCTTGGCCTTTTCATACCTATGTCTCAGACCAAAACTAAAATTTCCAGGACAGAGTGCTGCTTCCAGCTATAACGGTCTAGCTTGCATCAGACCGAGAGTCCCAACAAGAATCCTAGAAAATCTGGAAATTTCTGAAACATGTTTGCAGCCACAGAAGAGCACCCAAAGTGGCCAGGATGGGAAGCAGGTCCCACATTCTGTACCAATTTTCCACTGGAGGAATTTGCCAGTTTGGAAGCAACTGAAAGGTGAGAAGCTGAGCAGAAAGTGATGACTAAAGTGTTTAAAAAAAAAAAAAAAAAAGGGTGCTGGGTAAAAGTAGATTTTATGACTAATAAGCAGCCAAATGGGAGGGGCCCGGATCACAGAAGGGATGGGAGTGAGCTCTGCACGTGGCTTCTGTAATGCTCTTGAGGCATTTAAAAAAAAACTGTACCCAGTGACTGAGAGGCTGAGGCTGCTTTCTGAGACGCAGAAAGCAGCAACCAAAATGCTGAGAAGCTAGACAGAATTTATAGTCCTCTCACAACCATGGAGAGATGAAAATTGAAGTTTCCAACTAGCCAAAAAAAGAGGTTCTGGTAAACATCCCACCGTTTTGATTGGGGTTCTGAAGGACTCCACCCTACAATTAAAGACAATTGTATCCCATCCCATACTAAAACAGACCTAGCTTCCAATCGGATCAATCTCATACTGCATAAAGGTAATCTGCCTCTACTTTAATTGCCTTCCAACTCAAAAATATGCCCTATTAAAAGGTAAACTTAGGCACATTAAAATTTTTTTGTCTTTGAACATTATATTAAATCTATTATCCTTTTAAAAATTCACCAATAATTTTTTTTATTCACCATTATGCTAATGAGGAAAAAGTTTAAAGACTGTATTTGAACAGAAGGTGATTCATAGATTAGACAGTAGCCAGACCACATGTGGTTCAGGGCTCCACTGAAGGGGCATGAGGAGATTTTTGTAGGGTGAATGCAGAGGCAAAGAAAAGAAAATCTCTGATCGCTTAAATTGCAGTAGTAGCCTTATTTCGATCACTCCAGTAGAAAGTCCCTACTTAAAAGTTGGTGATTTCTGACTGGGTGAGCATAAGATTTGTTTTACTATTTGCACTGAGATATTAATTGGTTTCAGTTTGCTTATGTAGAAACCCAGGGTGCTGGAGCCACCTTAGCCTAATGGCTTTCCAATTATTTTAACAGTCTTTTCTAGAGAAAGATATCATCCAGAGTTTCTGCAGCGTTTCATAGATTTGTCCGGCATTTAATGGAAAGTTACCAGGCACGTAAAGAGATGGGACAAGAGGGGGGAATATCAAATAGAGATTTTTAAATAACTTTAATCTATGCAAGAAAACAGATGAAAAGGTAGAGAATTTAATCAGATCTGTAATCTACATTAAAGAATTGAATGGAAATTATAAAACTGAAAAGATATGGAAACCAAAATTAAGAATTCAATAAACATCAGATTAGACATAGCAGAGCAGAGAATTAGTTTATCCAAAGATATATCAGTACAACACATCAAGAATGAAACACAAAGATAAATAAAATGTTGATAAATGCATATAAAAATGCATGAGATATAGGAGACTTTTTGAAAACCTCTAACATTCATGTAATTAGATGCCCAGTGGGAGAGGAGAAAGAGACTGGTGGGGGATGAGAGCAGCAATTTTTGAGGATAATGTTCCAAAATTGACTTAAGACATCAAACTACAAATTCAAGAAACTCTGTGAACCACAAATGGGGACAACACAGAAACTAAACAAACAAAAGAAAATCTCTAGACACATCATAGCAAAACTTCTAAAACCCAATGGCAATTGAAAAAGTTTTAAAAGCAACCACAGGAAAAAGGAGTGTTACCTTCAAAAAGGAAATAAGAATTATTGATGACTTCTCAATTGTAACAATGGAAGTCAGAAAACAACGAAATGACATCTTGAAAGTGTTGGAACAAATTTCCATTTATAAAATACTGTCTGGACTTTCTTTGGCCAATTGCCCTCCTGTGGAGGGTTGGGCACTATAGAATGAGAATTTCCCAAAGAAAACAGGGGCTGTAGCCAGTGAAAGGAACAGAGAAAGAAGCATGCAAGGCAAACAGAAACAAGAGTTACCAACAAACAGATTTAACCTCCATGCAGAGTGGTAGCATACCCAAGGTCACACAGTGAGCTGTCAAGATGGGACTCAAATCCAGATCTAACTTCCAACCCCATTGCCTTAACCTTGATTTCCCACAGAATGTCTTGTTAAGAAGAGAGAAAGCTAGTAGTCAGACCAGCTGAGTCAAAACAAAGCTGCCAAACCCGGGGTGTCAAATGTTAAAGCCTGATCACCCACCTTCCCAAAGGGGGATCTCTTTTTAGCACTCCTTGGAAAAGAGCAATATTCCTTAGAGATTAAAATATCAACATTTGATGAAGGAGCTGGCAGTGCTATGCTTGTGTAAAATGCCTAGCTCTTCTATGTACCAGCTAATGTACAAAATATTGCTTCCAATCAAGGACTTAAGGTATTCATGACTGTCCTGTTTATAACAAAGCAAAGACAGCACCCATCAACAGAATAACCCAATAAATTAAAATCATTCCATGAAGGAATTATGATAGTGTGGCTACAATAAGCCTATTTGTCCAATTTGGTTGATATGATGCCTTGACACACAAAGGGATGGATGAAGCTGTGCAGTGGATGAAAGTTGCTTAAACTCTTTATATTTTGATGAATTTTATGCCCATGGTGAGATGAAATAAATACCAAGCCAAGGACTTCTGGAATTTTGCCAAATGTTCACTCTTCTTCTTTAATGATTAACAAGTCACAAAGGGGTTATTTTCTCAACCTTCCAAATCAGATTTAATGAATATACATTAAAAGAGGACAGCACTTCAGAAAAAATTATACAGGCCCTTCAGAACAAATTCCAAACCTACTTGTCTGGCAGAAGTGATTCATTTAGTTTTTTGAGTGGTGTTTTCTTATTTTGAGCATCCATTTCATCATCCAAAAACACCCTGTCAGATCAGTCTTAGACACTGCCTATTAAAATGTTAAACTTCACCTGATAAAATATAATTATAGCATTCTTGACATTTTTACATAGCACACACATGCTTCAAGCCAATTTTGCTGGAATTAAGATGATTCCTTTAGATGTGTGAATGCATGATGAAGCTGTAAAGAAATATCAATATGTCAAACTCTAATATAGTTGAGAAACTAGATCCAAAATAAATAATAAAAAAAAACTAATCCAGAACATGTATAAAAAGAATAAAAATGGTGACGAAGGCCATCAGAATTCTTGGGAAGCTCACCAATTTATGTAATTAAAGACTAAGATGGTATCCAATAGCCAGTTACTTAAAGGTTTATGAATCAATTTTTCAGTTTACTGGGGCAGTGATTTATTGCCTGGGGAGTTTATAGAAGCTTCATATTTATACACTATTATTCCTTACTCCAGGAAAAGTCAGCTTGTGTGTTCTAAGGACACTCAAACTGCCCTACAGAGGCCCCCACAGCAAGGAACTGAGGCCTCCTGCTAACACACTCCGTTGCATTTTACTAATATCCATATTCCATTCCAGACCATGTGAGTTAGAATTTCTGGAAGGTATGACCCAGGTATCAGTATATTTAATAGCTACCCAGTCTGCATTCAAACCTATCTGAAACCCAAGTAATAAAGTCCTTTGGATAAAGTGGGATGCAGTAGTATAAAAAGATGACCACAAGTTCTTTGATATTTCTCCATTAAAAACATAGGGGCTAATTCTTTCTCTTGAGTGTGGCCTGGATTTAGTGACTCACTTCTAAGACAGAATATGGCAGAAGTCATAGTGTGTAACTTCCAACATTAGATCATAAAAGGTATTGCAGCTTCCTCTTTGTTCTTTCTTGTATCACTCACTCTGGGAAAAGTCAGCCGCCATGTTGTAAGGACACTCAACTGCCCTGTAGAGAGGCCCACGCAGCAAGACCTGAGGTCTCCAGTCAACAGCCATGTGAATGGGCTACCTGAAAGTGGATCCCTCAACCCCGATCAAGCCTTCAGATGGCCACATCCTCAGCCAACCTCTTGACTTCAATCTCATGAAAGATCCTGAGTCAGAACCATCTAGCTAAGATGCTCCTGAATTCCTGACCCACGGAAACTGTGAAATAATAATTCAGTATTTTAAGCTAAGTTTTGGGAAAACTTGATACATAGAGATACATAACTAATATAGGGAGTCAGTCTTCAAACATAAAAGAATTAGGATTATCTACCAGTCTATTACCAGAGCCTAGCATCATGCCTAACGTGGTAGGCATTTAATAAATATTTGTGGAATAAGTGAATGATGGATTGATTAAATTATCACCTCCCACTTTTGAACAATGGAAGAATTTCCTCTCTACAGCACTCCACAGAATAATAGAAGTCTATTTCTATCTTGCCATAATCACTTAGATTTCTGCCTGCACAAAGCCTGAAGTTTGAAAAAATTAGGGCTTTGAATCAACAAAAATGTATCTCTGTTACTAGAAACAACACATATTATGCCCTGCTTTGGCTCACTAGAAAATGCCACCTTGTTTGTTTTTGCCCCTTTGGGAAATCTTCAATGCTCTGAATATTGTTTTCCTAGTTTTTCATTCCGTAAATCCATGTGACTTCCCTTGCCTCCAAAAATTCTTAATCCAGCATTAATGCAATTTCCTTAAGTAACTAACTAGTTATCCACTGTTTGTTGCTAATGCCACATTCCTCGCTTCACACACTATAATCGGTTTCTCTCTTCCCGCCAGGTCTTTGGGGGATATTATTACTTTCATTGATTGCTCAACATGCCTTGTCACTTCCCTGTTCTTTGGATGGAGCAGTTTGTTTCCTTCTTTCCCGTTTGGAAAGCCGGTGAGCTTCCTGAAGCTGTGGTTCCTGAATCTTATAAGAATTACCTGGTGAACTTGGCAAACACATAGATACTTTGGGTCTTGCTTCCAGAGATCTTATCATTGTGCAATGAGAGAAGATTTCCTAAAATCATATTTTTTAACAGCTCTAAGTTGTTGAAGAAACCATCGCATTTAAAAATCTGTGCTTTTGGTTTTGTTTTTTTTTTTTTAAAGGAAGCTTTTAAAATATTCTCCGGCTTTCGTAATTTTAAAGGGAATACACTCGCCAAGATGTTTATCTCCTACTTTTAGCTAATGTTCACATCGCTTGCATGGGTAGAGCTTTTCTTTTCCTTCTCCTCTCCTGGGGCGTGGACATTCCGAAGACAATTTAACAAATGGAGGGCAAGGCACATTTGGTAATGTAATTCATGGTGGGGAAAAAAAGATAGAAATTCTTCTAATGTAATAATGCCAAGCACCTGAGTCAAGAGGAGGCTCATCATGGCAGTATAAATGGTTTAATTTTTCAGGACTGTAGACGTACCACCCACAGGGTCCAAAGCTGTCATCTACCCCCAACCCAGCCACCCCTTCCTGGGCTTATTCTAAGAATTATAGAACCAGATGTGGCTGAGAAACAATGTCCAAATACTGAAAAAATACAAAACCCATGTCCAAATACTTAATAGAAAAGGCAGGATCATGAGGGCAGTGGAGAGAAAGGCAAAAGATTCCAAGGAGTCGAAAGTAAAAAGTTTAGTTCTATGGCAACTATGAAGAGAAGGCCTCTGCATCAGTACTAAAGATCTCGCCCCTGTTGAGAGGCTGGCAATATGCTGAGAAAAAAGGAGGAGCTGTTTCCCACCCATGCCAGTTGCCAGTGGCCTTTACATGGTTTGAGATATAAAACCTGGAAAAATTTTTTTGACATTCTTCTGGACTATATGCATGTGACTTCTTCTACTATTGAGATTGGTTTAATAATAGACTGGAGCATCACTCCCTTCCACTCTTAGGGATTTAGTTACGAGGTTTTATTAGCACCCTGCGTACTAGCAACCATAAATTATCTACCATGATTAAAGGCAAGTAACAGTTCCCAAGAACTCAAACATGAAGGATTGGAGATATTCATAACCTACTGTTTTCAAACTGATAGCTGTTTCCAGGGGCAACCATTTGCTTCTAAACAAGCCAAGAAACATTAGACCTGCTATGCATCCTTAAAAGATCCACCAGCCCACGCCCAAGGGTTCCTAGCACCTGGAGAGAAGTTCCACCCATGGAAAAATGAAGACACAATAGCATATTCTTCTAAAGTCACATTTGTCCTGGGCAAGCAAATGCCCTCATGTTTTCAAAGAGAATTCAGACCATGTGGATTTTACCCAGGGTAGTATAATCTTCCTTTGTCACCTCAGCAGGTAGGGGGCCCTCACAGCCCACGTGGGTTTTGGTTTCCACCTACTGCTGGCAAGAAATTGACTACTGCAATGTGACTGGCACATGGACATGCAGCCTTCCCTCCAGGAGGTAGATCGAGTTGACTTTTAAGAAATATGCTCGCTGTCTCTGGCTGCGTGTGTTTTGTTGGCAGGTGCACAGATGCCAAGGCTCCTGGGGAGTTTCAGTCTGGCCAGCAGGGTTTGGCTGGGAGGCCTGCCTGCCCAAGCCAAAAGGAACACATTTCCCCCTCCAAGGGGCTGCTTTCTCACCTTCTCACCTTCTCTGCCCTCTGTCCAGAATAACCCATGGTGCTGCCTCATCCAGGAGTTGGGATTCTCACTGCCCTTTGCCCCTCATGCAGAGTTGAGGATTTTAAGAATGAAAAAGTTTATTCTCCTTCAAAAACAAACGGTAAATGATATCTGTTATTCCAGAGGCTTTCAAACTATTTTTTTTAATCAGTGGGAACATAAGAGAGCTTTCTAACATGATGGAAATGTTCTATATCTTCATTGGGATGATACTTACATGGGTATATGTTTGTCAAAATCCATTGAATATTCACTTAATATGACTGTGTCTGATTAGACTTCAATAAAACTGACTTTTAAAAACAAAACTTAAGCCTATGAAACAAAATAGATATTTTAAAACCAAGTCATTTGGGCTCTAAGTTCTGGGCAAGGTGGAACAAGCATAACCCACTTTGTCCCATAGAATGCAACTAAAAATCCTGGAGAGTGTGGGTACAGCATCTGAACTCTGAAAAGGAAAATTCTAGCAGGCTGATTGGGAACAAAAGAAAAGCAGAACTTAAAGCAAGACCAATCCAGCAATGAGTTTCCTGGGATTTTTCTTTTTCTGCCAATATCCCCAGCCTGGGCCCGAAACCCAGAATTTGGCACTGGATTCAGACAGTAAGAACTCCAAGAGAAATCTTTCTAGTCTAAGATTTGAAGAAGGGGTACCCCTAAGTTTCAGGGGTGAGGGGTGATTTCCCCTACTTATGCTTTCTCCAGTCTCCCCTGCCCCATCCCCCAAGAAATCCTACAACAACAGTGGCAATAGTGATGGAGGCAGCAGCTGAGGAAGTGCCTTAAACTGTGAAGGAGGGAACTCCTCTCTCTGACCAGAGGAACTGTATCTTCAAGAGCATGGAAAGGATCTCCATTGCTCCTTACTATCCCAGTCCTCCCACCTCTTTGTCTTGGGACAAAGTCATGGGACTTGCAGAGAAGAGGGGGAAAATAAAGATCTGGATTTCTAGTCAGAAGAGCAAGAAGGGGAGGAGAGGCTGTGGGAGCCAGGAAGTGTTAGGAAAATTGCAGAGAGGAGAAAGCTCAAAAAAAGGTGATTTCTTAAAGTTGTTAAGCGATTGCTTAAAGTTAGGAGATAGATTCCTAACATCATTCCCAAGCTGTGCATGCATGAATCTGACCCTAAACTATATACCAAAGACTTTGAAAACTGATATATAGGGTAAACCATCACCAAGGTCTCAGACAGGCCGATGGGTGTTGCATACACAGAACTGATCCCGAGTAGCACTGAGAACCCTCTGAAAGCTGAACTGATATCAGAATCATAGCCCACAGAGAGTAGCTCAGAACTTGCGGCCTGAATCCAACTTAGGGTAACTGCTTGTATTTTTTTAATCAAATCAATGTTCTTCCATGAATTGAGCAAGACCCAGAGTCTCATAACATAGTATTCAAACTGTCCAGAGTAGAATTCAAAATTACTAGACACATGAAGAACCACAAAAATCTCAATAACTTGCAAGTGAAGAGATAATCAAAAGACGCCAACCCCAGGGAGTGGGTGTAAAAGTAGAGAGCCTTCAGGAGGAAGCTGAAATAATCTCCATGAGGGCCAGGCGTGGTGGCTCACAACTATAATCCTAGCACTCTGAGAGGTCGTGGCAGGAAGATTTCTTGAGATCAGGAGTTCAAGACCAGCCTGAGCAAGAGCAAGACCCCTGTCTTTACTGAAAAAATTAGCCAGGTGTGGTGGTGCACACCTGTAATCCCAGATACTCAGGAGGCTGAGGCAGGAGGATCACTTGAGCCCAGGTGTTGGAGGTTGCAGTGAACTACGATGACACCACTGCACTCTAGCTGGGTGCTAGACTCTGTCTCAGAAAGAAAAAAAAAAAGTTATAGAAAAGGTCATCGAAACCTACCTTGTTCAAAACATGAAAACCTGACCCTGACAGTGTGCTCGGGCCCTGCTTTCCCACACTCCCTCAGTGACAGCAAGCTAATATTTTTCAAACACCCTCCACATTGAAGACGCTGCAACTGGCCCTTTATTGGGTACATGGAGCAGTCGTCAAAACACGGGCACATCCTGTAATCCACATGGGAGTCAGAGTTTGTTTTCATGTTTGGGGAGAGGGGATAGTTTTCCCTTTTGTTGTGCATTCCTTGGGGAAAGGGAAGAGAGCCTGTTGCTGTCCCTACTCTGTCATCCTTCATGACATGTAAGTGAATAACCTGAGTCTCCTCCCTGGGGGATCACAGGTTAAATCCTGGCCACGGTGAAGGTGCAGGATCTGTTGAAGGGGGGCCGGTGCATTTGGATAACAAAGGAAGTAGTTCAGGTGAGATATCCCTATCAGTCCTGTGAGAACCCATCCAAGAAATGAGCCCTATTTGCCTGCTCTGTGCACCGCTCCAACCAAGTCTCATTGCATTGAAATGTCTCACAATTCCACATCCAAGGTGTAATCATGGAGCATCTCTGGGGTCTCCTGATTTCATTGCTGCCTGTTTTAAGCTTCTCTCTTATTAGCATCAAGCACAGCAGCATGTTGTGGCTGCTAACACCAACACCCCAAGAGAACTCGGAAGTTTTTCCTTGATACTGTCCAATAATCCCCACTCTAGCACTTACTGTAGCTTTCTTCTTCAATTAGCAATGTAAATGTGATTGCCTGGGCTTGGGAATGAGCTTTTCACGGTAATGGGAAGGCCACCCGCCCCATAAAAGGCAGAGCCTTCTGTCTGCTGGAGTCCATCTGGGGGTTACAGGGAACCTCTGTTTGTTAGAACAATTTTACAAGGTGATTGAGAGGGATTTCCAGAGAGGAATGTCATTCAAAGAATGTGATTAAAGGGGTGAATGACAGCACCGGCTTTCCGTGTCTGGGAGCTCTGCATACCCACGGGAGAAGCTGTACACCAACCACAGTACTCAACTGCAAATTGTCTTGGCCTCCTCCTGTTCCCCCGACCTTCCTCCTAGAGTTGGAAGAGCAAGAAATAACCTCATTCTCTAACCTCTCAGAGGGAGATAGACCAGGTTCTAAGTTGACCAAGTTCTAAGTCTGGCGAATTATTAAGACACACCAGCCTGTATCCTTTAGAGAAAATGTTTCTAATGGTCCAGGTGAAGCAGAACCAGGGTTGTTTGTTGGCGTTCTGTCTGTTTTCTTTTGGTTCAGTTTGATTCTATGTTATTGCTCCCAGGACATGGCCTCAGCCTCCCTGGTCTCTCCCCTGCCTGCCTCCCTACCCCTTCACTCACCTCTCCTTTCATTTGCTTTATTCTGGCTGCACAAGCCTCCTGCCTTGTCCCACATCCAGATCTTTGCACACGCTGTTCTCCTGCCTGGAAGACTATTGCCTTCCTTTGTCTGGCTCTCAGCCATCTTTCCTGTCTCTGGAAAATTCCGCTTCTCCAAAGGAGGCCTCTCTGACCCTTCAGTCTAATTTAGTCTCTCTAGTCTATGTTCTCATAGCTCTCAACACTCTGCTTTCCCAGAAAGGACCACAGTGGTGACCACATAATCGTGTATGTGACTTCCCCCACCCCAGGCCTCTCTCCCATTAGCATGAAAGCTCCTTCAGGGCAGAAACCACATCAGCCACGTTCCCTGCTCGAAGGCTCGGTGCTCAGCACACAGTAGGTGTTTACTAAAGTGTTGAATGAATGTGACGGAAATGGGGGCAGGAGACACAGGGCCAGGGAGACAGGCATGGAAGTGAAGACACTTAACAGTGATATACAAGGAGAAGGGCTTCAGACAAAACATGCGATGAGCCTGGTAATTAAAGTAATAGATTTACTATTGATTCTCCACACTTTGGTCCCTCTCATTGCTACCAAAATTATAAGAACTTTCTCGTATGATCTCTGTAGGCTCGTATAGACCCTTGGAATGGTTGACCAGGAATTGTCCCTCCCTCATTTCATTAATGAGGTACATGAGGGTCAGCGATTTCCTGTGACCTGTTCAAGGTCACGCAGCTGATAAAAGCTGCCCAGTCCTCAGATTTGAACCCACAGCGTGTGAAGCATCTAGTGCTCCCCTCTCCTGGCCTGTTCTCCATCCTATCCCTGGAGGGAAATGTTCCACTACCGCTCTTTATCACTTCCCCACCTGTTCCTTTGGAAAAGAGACTTTTGCCACTGAAGGAGTTGTTAAAATTAGGAGGAGCTGCTTGATTTGCAGGTGCTGTAAATAAAGATGAGACTGCTCTGGTCCCAAAGGCGATTTAACTTTAATTGCAGCCAGAACAGATCAGAGAGTGAGAGGTGACTCAGACGTGATGCTTGGGAGGGAGGAGGATGACACAGTTTGACAGTATATCAAACTGTTTGAAAGTATGACAGTTTATTTTGCCTTCTTCTCTGCAAAGAATGCCGTTAAAAGCTGGTCTGCACTGGATGACATAAAATGATGCTGTTTTGAAGTGCAAAGGGGCTTTTGTACCAAAACACTCAAAGTGGCCCTCAAAGAAAAATGGAGACATTTGCACCATCTGCCAAAACACGCTTTAGTCCTCACTGACTCACCTGCAGCCACTGTGTTTCCAAGAATGCAGGAGGTTGGAAGCAGGCATATCATTCACACAACACATTTTTATTAAATATCTACTCTGTGTCAGATACCACCTAAGCACTGGGATAGAGCATGAAGCAAAGCAAAATCCCTGCCTTCATAGAATCCACTCACTTCCTAGGGGGCTGCTGCATACAGCTGTGCTTATCGTGCACTGCAAGCTCTAGGGGTGCTAATTCCATCACATCCATGTGAAAGGGGGCCCCAAATGTGCCATGCCCAGCCTGCTCACCTGTACACAGCAGTCCTGAGTCACCTCCACTGCTCCTCTCCTGGGCTAGTGCAGTGGTTGCTCTACCCTCCCAGCTGGTCTCCCTGATTCTACCGTGTGCCTCTACTGCATGTTCTCAACAAAACAGACCCATTCTGTTCCAAACATAAGTCAGATCCCACCTTCCCTTTGCCTGCAGTGCTCCTTCCCCAGACATCAGCATATCTCTCTCACTTCTTTCAAGTCTTTGCTCAAATGCCATTTGTTCAATGGAGTCTTCCCTGACCACCTTATTTAAAACTGCACGTATATACACATAGCCCCCGATCTATTTCTTCCATAGCACTTATCACCTTCCAACATACCAAATGAACTCACAATGATGTGATCCATTTACTGTCTGTCTCCTGCCCCTGGGCCACTGGAATATAGTCTCCACTAAGGCAGGGGGTTTTAGTCTGTTTCATTCCCTGATTTGTCCTTGGCCTAGAGAAGTACCTGGAAAATAGTAGGTGCTCAGCAAAGATGTATTGAATGAATGAATGAATTATGTTAATAGATGGAGAGACAGACAACAAACAGGCAAACACGCACACACATGCACAGTCTCCAACTTAATGATGGTTTGACTTACTACTTTTTGACCTCACAATGGTGTGAAAGTGATATGCATTCAGTAGAAACAGTACTGCCAGTACCCGTGTAACAGTTTTGTTTCTTACTTTCAGTACACAGTGTTCAGTAAATCACCTGTGATAGTCAATACCTTATTATAAAATAGGTTTTGTGTTAGATGATTTTGCCCATGTGTAGGCTAATGTAAGGGTTCTGAACACATTTAAGGTAGGCCAGACTAAGCTATGATGTTGGTGTATTAAATGTATTTTATATTCATGATATTTTTAACTTAAGATGGATTTATCAGGATGTAACCCATTGTAAGTCGAGGAGCATTTAACTACTATTATATAAATTGCACATACATATTACATGTGTGTATTCATTCATAGCTAGAGAGACAGACAGCAAGCAGGCATACACATACACAGGATATATACAGCTGCATGTGTGTACGTATGTGTATATATACTGTATATGTGTGTGCAAGTTTGCCTTTTTGTCTCCTAGCTATAATTTATTCATTCATTCAACCAGTCTTTGTTGAGCTTCTACAGACATGTGTATATGCATATACAGGTACGTGTGTATGTATACATCCATGTGCATGTGTGTATTTGTGTGTATACACACATATAAAATGACTGGTGGGGAGAAGCCCAACATCAAGAGGCTCTGTCCTCAGAGTTCATGACGTGTCTTCTAGTCTCTTCTCCTATGGGAGAGTCGGTCCAAAGTCCCCACCTCTCCCTCCCACCCTGTCTGCCGCAGGCCTCGCTACGGTTTTCTCCTAAACTAATGGTACTACGTGGTATGCTGACCTCCTACCTGGCCCTTGGGAAGACTCTATGAGGCTTTGGGGTGCTGGGCATTAAAGAAGCAGAGGAAATGCTAGGGTGGCTGCCCACCCTTTGCTGCCTCCAGGAGAATAGGCTTCCAGAGCCCGTCCACATGGCAGGACCACAGGTAGGAGGTAGCCTTTCCTGAGCACCTGATCCACTCTCCCAGAAGATGGTGTGAAAGTTGTCAGGATCCAGTCACTAGTATTAAGGAAACCCTGACAGGTAGAGCTAGGGAAGACCATGAAGAGAGGGCTCTCACACTTGTGTGCCTGATAACAAAAAAGACTCTATAAGATACAACCACAACCTCACGCAGAGGCCATCACAATCTTGCACAAAAAAACACTTCTGCAAGGACATCTGCTCAGCAACTGCCTGTCCAGCCTCAGACTGGCATCACTGTTATTACTGATCTTTGCTGCCAAGGATAATTATTTCAAGCCAATGATGTCATCCTCCTCGTTGTTTTTCCTTTTAAAAACCTCTGTCTTCCTTTACCTCCTTGAATACACATATTGTTTCCTCTGGCATGCGTATTCCCATTGCAATGTCCTATTCCCAAGTGAATATCTTTTCTTTTAGAGCCTCTCTCTGTTATGTAGGTTGGCAATGGGGATTATTGTTATCACTCCATTTTATAGATAAGGAAATTGAGGCTCAGTGTGGTTTAGGTTTTGCCCCAGTAACAGTGATTTGGTGTCAGAAGTAGGACTCAAACTCCAGTTTGACTCCAAAGGCTCTAAACCTTTGCTGCTCAAGGTGTGGTCCCTGTGCCAGCAGTACGTATGTCACCTGGGAGGCTGTGAGAAATGCAGAATCTCAGACCCCACCCCAGACCCACTGAATCAGAAGCTGCACTTTAATAGGACCCTCAGGTAATCCAAAGGCACATTACAATTTAAGAAGCACTAACCCAAACCAGTGGCTCTCAACAGGGCTTAACATTAGAATCACCCCAAGAATTTTAATCTAGATGCCCAGGATATATACCCCAGACCAATTAAATCAGATGATCTGAGGGGTGATATCTAGACATTAGTCATGTTTAAAGCTCCCCAAGTGATGCAAAAAAAGTTGCCCTAAAGCAGTTTTTCAAAAACTCCTCTATCAAGAAGATCACATCAGTCCCACACCTATGAAATCAGAATAAACTAGGGACCTGACAATATGCATATTTAACAAAAGCCCTAGGTCATCTTGAAAATCTTGCAAGTTTGAAAAGCATTAGCCTAAACACTAGATTAAATTGAAACTTAGTGTCCACAGGTTGCCTTTAGGAAGCTAAATTTTTAAAGTATATTTTATTATAAAATAGGTATACAAAAAGTTGTATAAAGGCACAGTTTAGCATATATATATATATATATATAGTGAATTTAATGTAACTACCACCCAGGTGAAGAAAGAATATAGCCAACATTCCCCAATTATAATGCTTCTCCCTCCTCCCAGAAGTAACCACTATGTTAACTTTTATGTTAATGATTCATTTTCTTATCTTTATAGCTTTTCTTCCCTTGTATGCATACCTAAAAAAAGTTTCATTTTGTATGTTTTTCAATTTTATGTGAACAGGATCCTATTCTATATCTTTTGTATATTGTTTTTTTACTGAATATTCAGTATATGAGTCATCCATGCTGTGTTCATTCATTTTCATTTCTGTATGAGATTCTAATGTATAAACATTCCATATTGTAAAAATGTATTGTTAGGTATCTAATTTTATTCCCAGTTTGAGCTATTACAAACAATGCTGTTTAGAACTTTCCTGTACCTTTAGATTAGAGTTAAAATTAAAAAAGGAAGAACTTTCCTGCACATGTGTCCTGATACATAAATGCATGCAGCTAGCTCTCCAGAGTAAACACTTAGGACTTCAGTGGTTGGGTTATTGAATATGTATATTACCAACTCTGCTAAATCATGCTGAACACTCCCACCAAAAGTGTTTAAAAGTTCCTGTTGCTCCAAGTACCTATCCATTTGATGGTGATCCTTCTTGTCCACCTTCTTACAATAACTTGCAGATGATAAAAAAGCACTTAAGGGGCAGCTTTCTCTCTCTCCAAGTCAAAATCCTGTTTTTCCCCAGCCCTGCAAGAAAGAGATGAATGCCGAGCTGTGGCGATTGTAGGAGTTGTTTAATGACGAACTTGCTCTAGGTTAAGCCTGGCTGGCAATCATTTCCTCTAGGTTTCCACCGACGACTCCGTAAGTGGAGAGCATCCATCACAGGCAGAGGCCTGTGGAATGACAAGGCACTTGTGCCATAATGATTTTCCTTCCTGTTTATCACAGAGATGGTGATCAATCAGGGCAGGAGTGGGGCCTGTCGCGGAGTGTTTGCCAACAAAAAACAATCAGAAAAGCAGCTAACGGACCCAGCCAGGAGCCAGCACCTCCTTTGTGCGGATCTGGTTACCTGGTCAGGTACTGTTCTAAAACACTGAAAAGTGAAACCCTCTCCTCCTCCTTGTCTCATTCATTCATCCAACCTGCAGTTACTGAGAGCCTCCTAAGCACTAGGGATTCAACAATGAGCAAGTTAGACTTGGTCCTACCTTCAAGGACCTTGCATTCTACTAAGACAAAGTCGCAGGGCATCACTCCACTAGTGTTTACTGAGCACCTATATTGTGCTGGGCACTCTAGATTCAGAGGTAAACAAGACATGGTCCCGATCTTTAATAAATTTACCATCTAGTGTAACTGACTTTCATGCACAATGCCTAGGAGCTGTGATGAATGTAGGTACTGAGTTACCTATGAGAGCTCAAACAAACAGGTTGACCAGATCCTGGACTCAGATGTACTATTCCACTCACAAAGATTCGTAACTCTCTCTGGCAGGAGAGCAGAAGCCTGAGGGATGGGACACAGCACCCACAGGTCTTCTGGTAAATTTTGGAGGAGAATATTAGTAGGAAAGAGTGTATAAGAAGTTTTGATGGTGTCAGAGCCTCAACAATCAAGAAAAGTTGTCTTGTTTGATTCTCAGTAAAAAGAAGGCAAACGAAGATGCTATCCTTCCTAGAACTTCTGCCCCAGGTCACCAAAACACCAGAAACCAGTCACTAGGCTCTTCACACGTGTTATCCCATCTAATCCCAGCAACTCAAATGAGTAGGCAGTAAAATCCCCATCTTACAAAGAAATCAAGGCCATGAGAGGTTATTCTCCCAATATTGCACAGCTAATAACTCATAAAGTCACACTTGAACCTGACTGTCTGACTCTAAAACACTGAGCACTATCTCCATCATCTCTTGGTGAGTAAGATGTATAACATGAAAGTTTATTCAAGCATCCCTTTTTCCTTTAGCCTAAAGGTCAAAGCTGTCCCCACTGTAGTCTTGCTTGGCTGGTCCCAATCTAGTTCAGGAAATCTCCACCTCCAGCAACTGTGTTCTTTGTGTGACCTGTACTGCAAGGAGGAAGAACGTGGTGCCCCTCTGCCTGTGTCTGTGTGCGTTGGGGAGGTTAGTATGAAGATGAATGTGCGGCCCACAAGACGACCCACCTTAGAACAGAACAGCTCCTGCTCTGACTGCTCTTGACTACCGGTCGGGTTGACCAGGACGTCACCTGTGGCCACAATGAGCCTGAAGTTAGCTCCCAGTATGTAGGTCAGTTGATGCTGGCCTGTGATTTCGTTCATTCATCCAATTGTTTATTCCATTCACTTCATAGCTCCTTCATCCAATATTCGTTGATCACATTTATGGAGCTATTACTCCACACAAAACACCATAGAGGAGGTAAGAGTAGCAATATAAACATGAATCAAACCCAAACCATTAGGTATATCCATGAAGACATGAATAACAAAAATGCAAGGAAGAATTATTATTGACAGTACAATCATGGCTAGTATTACCAGATAATCCTTCTTCCATGTTTAACATGTTCTTGCCGATAGACTAAGCAGCTTACTCCTTTCAGAAACCCTATGAGATATATTACTTTATTGGTCCCATTTAACAGATGAGGACAAAGGAGTTCAAAGTTGTTAAAACAGCCTGACCAGGACCACCCAAGTGGTCATGGGAGAACTGGAAGTGAGCACAGGGGTCATAAGAGAGGTAGAAGTGAAGCTTTGCATGTGTACAGTGTTCATCATCACATTGGAAAGCAGATTTCCATTTCTGGAGCCCTAACTCCAAAATCAGAAAACTAGTAAATAATTCTATTATACTTCACTAAAATGTTCTCTACAGATACTAAGATGGATGATATATAGATCTACATATTGCCCCAGAAAGGTGCTCATGATACATTAATTTTAAAAGTAGGTAATACAATGACATGGTATTATAGTATTTGTTTTTCTTAAAGCTTTCCACATTTTATATATATTACATATGCACAGAAACAGAACAAGAAGAAAAGCATTTCAAGGACAAGGATGCTTTTTCTGTTTTGCACACTTCTGTATTCTCAGCACCTAAAGCAAGGCACATATTAGATGGCTAGTTAATATTTGTCAAGTGAATAATGTCTCAGTGAATACATGAATGAGTAGATTAGTGATAGGATGGATCAGTGAATGATTGAGTGGATGGATAAGTGGATGACTGAATGAATGAAAATGCCAAAATGCAAACAAGGGTAATCTCTGGTGGTAGCATTTGTGGTGAACCCTTTTCCCTTTTTGTTTATCTGCATGTTTCATTTTCTTTTGGCAACGAACATAGATTAGTTGTGTGATTAGGAGGAGAAAAGACACCCAGTTATCTCCAGCATTACGTCTTGGAAAGAATAGGGGTGAGGAGGCTGAGATCTAGTATTGACGCCATCACTAAGTTAAGGTTATGACTTGCTTTATTAACTTAGAGAAATGTCAGTGTCAGATCTCAATATGTAAATGTTCAATTACAAATGCCTTAGTTCCATCATTTGCAAAGTGGGGCCTAAAATTTTTGCTGAGCCTCTCCTATGCAGCGGAGTGTTCCAAATTTCAGTCATTAAAAAACCTACTTTCATTATTTTTGCCACATCTGGGTTTCCTCCTGCACTATTACTTTCTTAACAGTTTTTTTCTTTCAGACAACTCACTTTTTAGGTTTAAATAATTTATTAGAGTATGTAATCACTGCCATAAATACTACCAATGTTACTTGCCATCAATGCTACTAACAGTAAAAATTTTAAAACAATGAAGAAAAAACATTAAATTATTTCTAGATGATATTGCCTTCTAAAAGCTAAGAGCCTGTGTTCTAGTCTCTCTTTATTAAAAAGGAAGATTTGCAAGTGTTGAAAGGGTGTTAAATACAGACTAACACCACTGAGACTCTTCGTTTGATATAATTAGGATTAAAGAAAATTGGAATAGAAATTTTCACTATGTGATTCAGTATTTTATAATGCTGGGTGTATGTAACACTTAAAATAAATGTCAAGTACCCCCGTATTGCACATGATGGGAGACATGGCCTTAAATTATTCAATTGGTGATTATGTAGCTAATAACAGTAGCAGCTACCATATATTGGAGCATTCACTATAGCAGTTTTATATACATAGTTTCCGGTCTTCATAAACAATGCAAAAGGTGGTTATTATCCCCATTTTATAGACATGAGGCTCATAGACTGTCTCAAGATTACAAAGCTACTAAGTGGCGGCTCTTGAATCTAAACCAGGGTCTCTGTGACTTCAGAGGACTTTAGAAGGTCTGAGGAAGAGCAGCAGGGACTCTCATATGCTGTCAATGGTGGTATAAAACAGAACCACCACTTTGGAGAACAGGTTGACTACTTGCCGAAGCTACACGTATGCATACCCTATGACCTGGCAATCACACACACTGTTTGAGAGGAATGGATGCTTATGTCCACAAACCAACTTGTACACAAATGTTCATAGCAGCTTAGTTCATAAGAGACAAAAACTGCAAACAACTAAATGTCCACCAGAAGGCAAAGGAAAAAAACAAATGGAATACAAAGGAGTACTACTTAGTAACAAAAAGGAATCGGCTATTGATACAGCAACAGAACAGATGAATTTCAAACACATTATGCTGAGTGGGGAAAAAACCAGTATGTGCTGTAGCATTCCATTTATATAAATTTCAAGAATAGTCAAAACTAATCTATGATGATAGTCAAAATAGAGATTATGTCTGGGAAGGGAAATTCACGGCAAAGGGACACAAAGGACCTTTCTGGGTTCAAGAAAATATACTCTATCATGATCTAAAGATATAGATCATATTTATATGGTACTTGTACAGGTATTTAGAGAAGTAAAAAAATAACCAAGTTATACATTTGAGATTTGTACATTTTAGTCTATGTAAATTATACCTCAATAAAGTACTGGGGTTGGGGGGAGTATGCATAGCTCTATCTATACAAAGGCAAACATGCCTCCAAGTAGAACTCTGAGTAAGTTTGCAAGTTTTCTTAGAGTTCCACTGCATACTAGAGTCAAAGAGTGCCCAACTATGCTTAAGATTTCATTGCTACAAACCCTAGTCTTGGACCTCTTTCTTGATTACACCTCTCCTCCTAAGGACTCTGTCTCATTCACCTTCCTATCCTCAACTGTCTTCCATTGAGCTTTACACATAGTAGTTCTCAATAAATATTTGCTAGATTGAATTCTAATGATTTCAAATGTTATCTAAATAATTATGTCTGGTAGCTTTTTTGTTTTTTAATTTTTTTTTATTGGGGGAAATCTACAAAGCATTTACAGTGCAATGTTTACAGTCACAATTTGTAGTGAGCTGATTTCCCAAAATATATTACTCAAGTTGACTTATCTTGTTACATTCAAAAACCTACTCTGTCAAAGTAGTCCATAGAGTACATACATAGTGCTCCAACTGTATCTATGTACAACCAACAACAACAACAAAAAAAACAAATTTGTTAGTGGTTACCTCTATAATGAATATCTCTCTGCAACAAAAATGTTTCTGGGCCCCAGCCAAGAGCACACTTATACAAAGTCATATGTGATAAGGGTAAATTCCAATCCAGTGAACAAAGTTAGACTCTGTCATAAAGAGATTTACGTATATCATTCAAGAAATTTTAATCTGTATTCTTTTTGCAGTTCTGATTTAATGGTATACATTGGGGGGGGGGGGGGGGGGGGGGGGGGGGGGGGGGGGGGGGGGGGGGGGGGGGGGGGGGGGGGGGGGGGGGGGGGGGGGGGGGGGGGGGGGGGGGGGG